>CAUYQG010253536.1:0-72526 GCA_963574415.1 Tarsius wallacei
CGCCTGTAGTTCCAGCTACTTGGAAGGCTGAGGCGGAAGGATCGCCGGAGCCCAGCAGGTCGAGGCTGTGGTGGCCGGGAGTGGCCACTGCACTCCAGTCTGGGTGACAGAGTGAGACTCCAACTCAAAAAAAAAAAAAAATTCTATTTATGTAGTGGATCACGTTTATTGAGTTGTGTATGTTGAACCACCCTTGCATTCCTAGGCTAAAACCCACTGGGAAGTGGTGTATTATTTTTTTTTAATGTGCTGCTGAATTTGGTTTGCTAATATTTTTTGAGAAGTTTTGCATCTATGTTCATAAGGAATATTGGTTTGTAGTTTTCTTTTTTTGTAGTGATTTTGATTTTTTAATATGAAGAAATGTTTATAGTTACTGTATTCTTAACAATTTGTGCCACCTTTATATTTGAATATGATATTTATTGGAAAATCTACCTTTTCTCAGCACTATATAATCATGGATTCATTATTGTCTAGAACACCATTGAGCTTCAAGGGGTTCCTCAAGCAGAGTGACTTTCTGTAAGAAGAGTTTACTTCATTTAAATTCTCGTCCTCTTTCCTCTGTTCCATTGAGAGTTTCTACTTCCTAAAAGAAGGAAATGTTCATGAAAATTCGATTGGTACCTATGTTAGGTAAAAGCTGAAGATTAGTTAGGGATGATGCTCACCAGAAACCATTAGCATGTCCTTCTTTCTGCTTCTTGCTTTCTCTAGTTATCTTCTCATTGGTTTTCTATATGGCTACATTTCTATTTAACATTAGGGATAAAGAGCTCTGGATGTTAATGGGCCATCTGTTTTTCATCTCCTGCTCATATCTGTTTTTATTTTTTTACTTTTTTTGTAATTTAATCAAAATAAAATGTTAAAAATATTTTTATTTTATTTTATTTTAAAGATGTGGAGTACAATTCAGGGTTAGGTATACAAATTTTCATTATGCAGGTGCCCTTGTTGATGAGGTATGCCCCCCTCCCTTGGCAGATTCCCACTACTGCCAACACCTCCCTTCCCTGCCTTTCCCTGGCGGTTTCCCACTACTGTCAATCCTTTTCTTATAGTTTTACAATAATTGTTTAAGGTCCACTTGTAAGTGAGAACATGTGGTACTCAGTTCTTTGTTTCTGTGATAGGACACTCAGTATTACAGATTCTAAGTCCATTCAGGTTGTGTGAAGTTCATAATTTTGTCCTTCTTTATGGCTGCATAATATTCCATCATGTATATGTATCACATTTTTCTTATCCAGTCCTCTTTCAATGGGCAGGATGGTTGGTTCTGTGTTTTTGCTATTGTGAGCAATGCTGCAATAAACATACATGTGTAGGTATCCTTTTCATAGAGTGATTTGAGTTCCCCCGGGTGTATTCCTAGCGGCAGATTTGTGGGATTCTATGGAAAGTTGACTTTTAGATCTTTTAGGAATCACAGAACTGTTTTCCTCAGAGGTTGTACGAGTTTGCACTCCCACCAACAGTGTAGAAGTGCTCCTTTTTTGCCGCACCCTCGCCAGCATCTGTTGTTTTTTGTTATTGATGATGGCCATCCTGACTGGAGTTAGGTGGTATCTCAGTGTGGTTTTAATTTGCATTTCTTTGATGACTAATGAGGCTGAGCTCAAATGTGCTGGAAAAAAAAAAAAAACCCATTACAAAATGGGCCAAAGATATGAATAAACACTTCTCAAAAGAAGACTTATGAGCAGTCAATAGATACATAAAAAGATTTTTAAAAGAATCAAGGATAAAAGGTAAATTCCCTCTAACCAGGGAATTATCAATATGTCCTACACTGTAATTTTATTTATTTATTTATTTATTTATTTTACAGGGTAACTTCTTCCATTAAAATTCCAGTGGGCTGTTCTCTAAAATTCTAGGGCTGTTCTCTGTATGATTCTTCAAGAAACAAATTATTGTTTTATTGTCCATAATTTGTTTATTCTACATTTTCATGTGCAGCTGAATAATTTATATAGTGCTGTGTTGATCTGTAAGAGGTTAAACCTTGTCAATCCCACAAAAATCTTAGAAAACTATCTTATTTATTTACTTGCTGTCAAGTTATCTTTGATTTTTAAAAAACCTTTAACGTTTTATTTAAAAATCATTTTACAGTATAAAAAAAGTCAAAAATAGCTCAAAAGCTCCTTTATCCAATTGTTAACATTTCTGACCCATTTGAGAGCAAACTCAGAAGTGATGATGCCCTTTACTACGTCATACTTCAGCATGTTCTTACTAAAGACAAGGATGCTCACCTAATTATCTCATCCTCAGGAAAACAATGCTAATCCATTTTAACCCTTTTAATTCACAACATCTATTGAAATTTTACTGATGATACCATTAATGTCATCTATAAGTTTTAAATCCCATTGAAGATCACCTGCTGCATTTGTCTTATTTCTTTCGTCTTTTTCAATCTGGAATAGTCTTTACTTACATAGTCATTTTTGAAGAGTACAAGTCATTTATTTGGAATGTCCCCCAAATGCATTTGTCTGTTGTATACTCATGATGTATATTAATGCATAAGAAGTGATGCTGTGTTCTTCTCAGTTTACTGTCTCAGGAGGAAGCACAAGGTTGCTCTATTTGCTCTATAAGTTTTTATTTATGTAGAGTTTTATCAGTTGATTCAGATGTCAGTTCCCAGATATCATGGAATGCAATGTTAATTTAAAAGTATATTGTGTTTGTTCAATAATAATTAATGATGTATTAGTATTAATTAGTGAGCATATTTAGAGACATATTTTGAGATTATGTAAATATTCTTTCTGTCATCAAACTTTATCCACTAAGTTTAGCATCCATTGATGATTTTGGGTCAATTATTATGGTGATCGTTATCAAATGGTTATTTTCTTTTTTAGTTTCTTTTTTTCCAGTTTTATCAAGGTATAATTGACATATATAAATAGTGTAGATTTAAGATGCATAACTTGATGTTTATATATATAAACACATTGTGAAATGATCAAGCTAATTAGCATATCCATCACCTCATATAATTATCTTTTTCTTTTTCTAGTTGTTTATTTTTTGCTCACATCAGTTGTTAGATCTAGGAGAAGGGTGTCATTGGGATCTATTCTATCTTGCAATCTCAAATAGCAATATCATGATTTTGTAGAGATAAAATGCTTTTTTTTAAAAGCAGGATTTATTGAGAGGACAGGAGAACTCCCACAGTGGGAGGGGACCCGAAGGGGTTGCCCAAAAATGTTTTTTTAAAAAGGGCTATTGTTACTCTGTGGAAAAAGAAAGGCATATATATAATATGTGGGTTCATGCTAAAGGGTATACAGTGGATTCTAGTAGGAATATTTTGTTCATTTTGTCTAAGAAATTTTTGTGATTACTCAACCAAAATGGCTGGATTTACTTCTTTTTATATTTTCCAAGAAAGAAGAAATCTTAAATACATTATAAGCCAATTTTTTTTTTTACTCTGGCTATTTAGGATTACCTATTTCATCATTTTTACTTGATATCATTAATGCCACAATAAACTTGAAATAGAAGCAAAATAATCAGCACCATTAATAAATTATCTAGATTTCTAAGATAATCATAGTCATAAAAATTAAATTTTGAGTATTTAATATTTGTCAGATACTATATTTAGTGGTCTGCATATATTGTATCCTTTAGTCTCCACAACCTCTAAAACTTACATGTATAATGTTTCTACTCCTCCTATGTAGACCAAGATAAATAAATAAAAAAGAAAGAAAGAAAGAATAGGTAATGAAATCCAAAAGTGCATCTGCAAAATGGGGGGTAGCCCATGGAACTTTAAGAAGAGGAATTGTGCATGACTGGGAGAGATTGAGAAGGTTTTTCTCCCTATCACCAAGACCAAGTGTGTGTTTTTCTTGGAGACCAGCCTAAGGGAAGGAACAAGCGTCTGACACTAATGAGATTTTGTGTGCAGCTGGGAGAAGATGGAAATCAGCCTGTGCAATAGTGTTCTGGGAAAGCTTGAAGATTGTGTGGAAAAATGAGTACATCTAAAAGGCTTACAAGAAAGCTCCCACAGGAAGGAAGCATCTGTGTTGGGGTGAAGCTAATGGATTATGCAGCTCAGGTTTTTGCCTCACTATACATTCTATACTCACAACATTTAATATTTGTGTTAATAATTCTTTTAGGTTCATTACATTTCTTAATATAATGTTATATAAATTTCTTCTGTAAATCAGATGTTTTAAAGAATACCAATTTATAAGCTGTGTGGTGAAAATATATCACACATTATTAATTCACAAAAACTAATTACCTGGACAAATTCATGTAAATGAATGTATTCGACCGAGTGTTATGTAACTATTAGTAAAAAGCACTTAATTATTGCTTCTGCAATGCCCCAGATCCCTGCTTGAAATTCAGGAATTACCAATTCATTTTGAAAGGGTCTGTCTCCTTCTAATATGTTTGGCACATGCAGGCTGCTTGCACTACTTATGCATCCAGGAAAGCATATGCTTCTGTACTTACATATTGCACTAACCATGTCCATCTGGATACTTCTTGTTTTGAACTACCCCATAACATGTCTGAGTCACCTTGCCATGGCCTCTTTCCACCTCATCTGCCCCTCTCCCCTTGAGTGGAATTCTCCTCCTGGGGGGTGCTTTTACAAATACAAACCAAACAATTCACAGCCTATACATCAACCACTGCATCTATCTAGCTCTTACAGGGCTGCTATCCTCCTGCCCTAAATACTCCAGGATCAGGCACCAGATAACTAGGGACAGTCACCAAGCCCCGGAACCCCTTGACTTCACTGAAACTAGCCAATCCTAAACCTGCTTACTTTGTCTCAATGATTTCTTCCTACAGTAACCCATAATTCTTTAACTTCCTTCTGTCTCCTTCTGATTGACATCGGTGTTTAGCATGTGCCTTTCCCTACTCCTCGTCTACTTTCTCACCCCAGTGGTGTTCCACTTCCTTGCAAACTATTAGTAACAAACTATCTTTTCAATAGCAGCATTTTCTGATCTGTTGTCCTTACTATGCCTCACATTTTCCATTAATACACTATATTTTAAAACAGCTATATAGTAGCTTTTTCTTATAGACTCTGTTATATTTTATTTATCCCTGCAATCCTTTCCTTATTCACATATTCTTTGATATATGATGATGAAAGGTAATACATGTAAAACTCTGTTGGGGGTAAAAACTCACATTTTAAGTTGAAAATGTTATTTAGATAATTGTAGGTTTCCATAAACTTGAGAGAAATAATACAGTGACATCCATGAACCCATTATTCAGTTTTCCTCAATGATAACATCTTCAAAACTAGAGTACAATATCACAAGCAACATACTGACATGTGTACAGTACCCTGATCTCAATATCTGTTTGTGAAAACATAATTTTGATCATTATCCTAGAAAAAGGCAGGTATCCCAAGATGGAAGATATGGTACTGCAGCCACCTCCTTCCCATCTCTTCTGCCCACCGTTTTTGTGACAGGTCAGAAATATTTGTTTTTAACATTTTTATGTCTAATGTCTTGGTAAACATGCATTTCTACAATTACAGAAGCTCATATTATTACTACAACATCATTGTGTGTCTATGAGAGACAGTACTTAGAGAAACCTTAATATCAGAATTTATGCTTTACCCTCTAGATTAAAAGGACTTCGTATTTCTGAAAACTCAGCATATGATGTTATCAAAGTAATTTTTTGGAACTTTCATCCCAAAAGTAAAAATATGATTTCTGACATTTGCATACAACTTTATCTTTGCTAGGCACTGTACAGATAATTTTTTTTGAATTGTGGCCCAGGCTGGAGTACAGTGGCACACTCACAGCCAACCCAGCGTCAACCTCCTGTGATCCATCTGTCTCAGTCTTTCAAGTAGCTGGAACTACAGGCATGCACTACCATGCCCGGCTAATTTTTGATTTATTGAAGAGATGTGGTTTTTCCAAATTGTCTGGGCTGGTCTTGAACCCCTGGACTCAGGAAATCTACTCACTTCAGCCTCCCAAAGTGCTGGGATTACAGGCTGAGTCACCTAGCCTGGCCCAGAGAATTTTGTGTATAGCAACACATTGACTTTCCACAAAACCCTATATGAGCTTGTTACTATTATTTTTCAGGCTTTGCAGGTAAGTAAATTGAAGCAGGCATGAAGTAACAATTCCAAGGTTACTCCACTAGTACATGAAAAAAATCCAGATTTGAGTCCTGGCAGTTTGGTTCCAATGTCTGTGTTTTAAACAGTTGTTCTAAATTGCTTTTCCCATGTAGATAAGACTTTCATATTGTCTACTCTGGACTAGCCACTGTTATTCATTTGTATTTACCTCCAAACAATCTTATACGATACATATCATTATTGTTATCATCATTTTCATTTTATAGAGGGAAAAAATGAGGCATAGAGAAGTTAAGCATTATTTTAAGTAACAGATTAAAGCCATACATCTGGCAGACAGCATAGCAAAGATGTGGATATAGTTACTATTTCCAAACATACTGCACTTAGCTACTATTACAAATTAGTATTACTATATCAAACAGAGGGTGTCTAGGAGGCATGACTTTGATAAGAAACAGACTTAACTGAGAGAGACATAAAGTTTGGGTGATTAGAGATTCCAAACTTGATTACCTTTAGTCACTACATAACTAGAAAATGCTATGTTTGATAATAATTATTAATTTTATTTGTATTAAATCTATTGAGTCCAAGATTGGCTTGCATTCTATATTATATTCATTAATAAATAAGAGAAGATTTGAATGATACAGTTTTTTTCCTGTAGCTTTATTCTGAGATCAACTTTGTAATGGAGGGCTATTTCCATCTAAGTAGGTTTCCATTATAGGGTTATGTATATGGAAATTTAATGGTCACATAATAATCGTTTGTTTTAATCTTTAGAAGATATTCCTGCACTTATTTGAGTATAACTGACAGAATGCAAGATTCCTTCTTTCACAGAGTGGAGTTTAGAGAAAGCTTCACATCTGGCATTGGCAACTGAGATATACTACTTTACCGGTCTACACAATTTGTTATACGCGTTTTGACAATTAGCCCCATTATGATTACATTGTTGATATGTTAATTGAACTACCATGATTAAATGGTCATGTCTTAAATTAATGTATTAGCATTGATTGTGATCCAATTCCAACTTTAGACCTTTGTGTTCCCACTATCTCAATTCTTGAATCTTAAGGAAGTGTTTTGAGATCTTAAGTGCATATCTAATTGAGTCTGAACTAGATGCTACCCATAATGTGTGGATTTCCAGAAGAAGAAGAAAAACAACAGATACAAAAGCTCTAACCCAAGCTATACTCAGACTTCAACATAAAAACAAATTTCTCCTTCCTTAGGAAATCCATCATGAGTATTGTATGCTTTGCTTTTTTCCTTTTTGTCACCTCATACCACAGTTATCACATCTGATCTCACAGATTTAAGAAAATGAAAAGAATCTCTATCTTAGTAAAATTTGTCCGTCTTTAGCCTAATGCAAAATGTAACAATATAAGTAAAAATACAAATGTAAAAGCTGAAAATTCCTCATGTTCTTAGTTTTTCAAGAGTATTTAGTGAACATGAGTTTTTCTTCACTTTATATGAAACTAACATAGGACGGTAAACACTAAATAATACTTTACGTCCAAAAATCTGTGATAAGCTGGGCTCGGTGGCTCAGCCTGTAATCCCGCGCCTTGGGAGGCTGAGGTGAATGGACTGCCTGAGCCCGCGGGTTCGAGACCCGCCTGGGCAACTTGGTGAGACCGCATCTCTACAATAAATCAAAAAATTTGCTGGGTGTGGTAGTGCGCGCCTGTAGTTCCAACTACTTGGAAGGCTGAGGGGGAAGGATCGCCGGAGCCCAGCAGGTCGAGGCTGTGGTGGCCGGGAGCAGCCACTGCACTCCAGTCTGGGCGACAGAGTGAGACTCCAACTCAAAAAAAATAAAAAATAAAAAATAAAAAAATCTGTGATAAATGCTTTTTTTCATGCTGGATGACAAAAAGTTATGTAAATAATTTTCATGGGTTTCTGAATATCCATTTTTAAATGTACTAAAATTAGAAATTGAATATATATGATTTGGTGAGCTGAAAATAAATGTATATATTTTGGCAGTCTGATGTACTTTATAATTCTACTCAAAAGCTGGATCAAAGGTTTTTTTTTTAATACTACTTTTGAATAGAATTGGTTATAAGCATTGTTTGATGTAAAGGAAATAATATCTTAAGGAGAAGCAAATGAAGACTGGTAGCTAATATTTTTATTCTTCAAAGTAAATAAATATCTTGGGAAATATTTTGTTCCTGGAAAGTTATAAAAATCAGACAGAGCCAGGTTTTAGGTGGTTACTTCCTCTGAGTTCAATTTCTAATCTCACTGCTATTGTCTAGTTGTGTTATTTGTGTTTTTAGTCCCTTTTTGAAACTAAAAAAAATCTGTAGAACCTACATATCAAAATCCAGACCCACTTGCAATATGCCTTCTAGAAACTATTCTCCACCCAATGACACCTTTCTACAAGTCTGAATAATGTATGTTTAATTTAGCACTTCATAATAATTTAATTAAAACTATTTCTTAGAAACATTGTTTGTCCAAAGGTTTCAGATTACATCTATACGGTAACGTTTTATAGTTGACTTCTGATTTATATACTATACTTAGTCCAATAAGAACTATTTTTCAATTAGATGCTCAGAGTAATAAATGTGTTCCTTTTATTTTCATTTAAATTAAGCAAAAAAAAAAAAAAGAGTATCTAGCAACTACTCTGAATTTTTCTAGCTGCTGCAGTAGACTTCTATTTGCTGGGCTTATCTTTTGAAGTTAATGAGCACCTACATATTAGTAGTCAGCTGAATTTTTTATGGTTAGAATATTTTGCATAGCACTGAAAATGCCATTAAGCCACTTAGTGCTTTAAATGGAATCATTTTAATGGATGTCTTTCAAAATATTACAATTTTTCTGCTTTTATAAAAGCCTGGGTGGGGGAGAGCAATTGAATTGAGTTGTTCTAGTCATTTTAAAAGTCATTGAACATGGATCACTTTGGCAGGTAGGGCAACTTGAACTGATGCAAAATAAACCCCTGTTACTTGAAGACAAGATGTTTAGTAAGTAGGAGAGAAATTCTTTGTCCTAGATAAAAAAAAGAAAGCTATACCCACCACTGAAAGTAGGTTCTCCATTAAGTTTCTTTCAAAAAGGGATAAATGGATTTAAATAGCCCAAAGTATTGAATACTTTTAGAGAAGACTGTAGAGATCATGCTGATCTAATTAGCAAAATTGCATGCTTTTTATATGCTATTTTCCTTTTTATTAGCCAATTGGAAATAATATATTATCAAAGAGAAACCCACTTTTCTTTTTTATGTAGTGCTCTTGCCCTATGTTCACTGGTTCCACTGCCACAGTTCTATAATAAGCTTTTTGAATATGGAGGAGTCCCTTAATTCTTTGCTCTAGTTCTCTTCCCTGAATAAGAGAGATAGCATCCCACCCTACTATCTAGTAAATTACTACTCTGAGGGACAGAATGCCACCCTAGAGCATTAAACCTCAAAGACTTAGTACACTTTCAAAGAAGTAACTGAGAGTTATTTGCACACTGGTACCTTCAGGCAAGCTGAGAAAAAAAGATAACGAATGAAGGTATTCATAAAGCACTTAGTATTGCAAAGTATCAGAATACTTTTATGCAACATTGAATGATACACTTAGAGCATTTGGGAGGTAATTTTACTTAAACAGAAAATTTCTAAATCGTTATCTGAAACCGTTTCTTTTTGACCTCTTGTTCTGGGACACTGCTAAGCACTACTGATGAGCCATCTGTGTAATGAGCTCTCTATATCTGGTACAAGTCATGCTGATCAGGTTCAACTGGTCCCTGGTGCCCTGGTCTTTCTTTTATTCTTTTTTGTCTCCAAACAATTGAAAATTTCCATATTGACTATACTAAAACTTCTCCTCTTCCCAAATCACACTCATCAGAAAATATGCCCACTACTTGCATTTTTAAACTTAGAGGCATCAGTGACAATCTGTATCAGGTATCCTTTGTTTTTGTTTTTGTTTTTAACTATCTGTAGAGACTCACACATCCTTTCTTCCTTTTTTTTTCCCCCAAGGATGTATTCTACTTTCTTTTGAAAACTAATCTTTCATTTAGATCTTTGATCCATTTAGAGTTGATGTTTGTGTATGGAGATATGTAGGGATCTTGTTTTAATCCTGCACGTGGTCAGCCAGTTTTCCCAGCACCATTTATTGAATAGGTTCTTCTTTTCCCAGTCATTGGTTGTGGAGGCCTTATTCAAGATAAGTTGGTTGAGAAATTGAGGTTTTGCTTCTGGAATCTCTATCCTCTTCCATGGGTCTATATGTCTGTTTTTGTATCAATACCAGGTTGTCTTGATTATTGTAGCTTTATAATACAAGTTAAAGTCTGGGAGTGTGTTACCTCCAGCTTTTTTTTTTTTTTTTTCCTGAGGATTGTTTTGGAAATTCGTGATCGTTTATGTTTCCATTTGAATTCCTGTATTGTCGTTTCCAATTCTGAGAAGAATGCTGCTGATAATTTAACGGGTATTGCGTTAAATCTGTAGATTACCTTGATTAGGATGGACATCTTAACAATGTTGATTCTTCCAATCTATGAGTATGGAATATTTTTCAATTTGTTTGTGTCATCTTTGATTTCTTTGAGCAGTGATTTGTAGTTTTTATTGTAAAGGTCTTTCATGTCTCTGGTTAGGAAAATGCCAAGGTATTTGATCCTTTTTTTCTGGCTATTATGAAAGGGATTGTGCTTTTTATTTGGGTTTCTGTTTGTTTATTGTTGGTGTATAGAAATGCGACTGTCTTTTGCACATTGATTTTATACTCTGAGACTTTGCCGAAGTCCTTTATCAGTGCAAGGAGGTTTTTGACAGATTCTCTTGGGTTTTCGAGGTATAGAATCATGTCGTCCGCAAAGAGGGATAACTTGACGTCCTCTTTTCCTGTTTGGAGACCCCTGGTCTCCTCCTTTTGGCTAGCTCTAGCTAGACTTCCACAAGTCTTCTTAGCTCTAGCTAGGACTTCCAAAACTATGATAAAAAGGAGGGGTGAGAGTCGGCATCCTTGTCTTGTTCCAGTTTTCAGGGGAAATTGTTTCAATTTCTGTCTGTTTAGTAGTATGTTGACTGTGGTTTTCTCATAGATGGCTCTTGCTATTTTGAGGTATGTTCCATCTATGCCTAGATGTTCAAGGGTTTTTAGCAAGAAGGGGTGCTGGATTTTATCAAAAGCTTTTTCTGTGTCTTATAACATAATCATGTGGTTTTTGTTTTTACATCTGTTCATGTATTTAATTATATTTATAGTCTTGTGAATGTTGAACAAGCCCTGCATCCTGAGGATGAAGCCTACTTGGTCATGGTGGATGATTTTTGAGATGTGTTGTTGGATTCAGTTTGCTAGGATCTTGTTGAGAATTTTAGTATCTATATTCATCAAGGATATCGGGCTGTAGTTCTCTTTCTTTGTTGAATCTTTACCTGGGTTGGGTATCAATGTGATGTTAGCTTCATAAAATGATTTGGGGAGAGTTCCATCTTTCTCAATTGCCTGGAATACTTTCAATAGGCTTGGTATCAGCTCCTCCTTGTATATTTTGTGGAATTCTGCTGGAAAGCCATCTCGTCCAGGGCTTTTTTTTGTAGATAGTTTTCTTATGACATAGTCAATTTCCTGGGGTGTTATTGGTCTATTTAGGGTCTCGATTTCTTCTTATTTTAACCTGGGGAGGTTGTGTGATGCTGGAAAATCCTCCATTTCCTTTAGGTTTTCACGTTTGCTTCCATACAAGCGTACATAGTAATAATCTCTGATAATCTTTGTGTTTCTTCGGGGTCAGTTGTAACTTGATCTTTTGCATTTCTGATTGTTTTTATTTGGTCTTTTTTCCTCTTTTTTATTGGTCAGTCTAGCTAGGGGTCCATTAGTATTGTTTATCCTTTCAAAGAACCAACTTTTGATTTTGTTGATTTTTTTGTATTGTCTTTTTGTCTTCTATGTCTCAAATTGTTCTTTTATTTTGGTGATTTGGATTCTTCTGCTGAAGTTTGGGTTTTGGTTTTCCAGCTCCCTTAGGTGATTTGTTAGGCTGTTAAATTGTGATCTTTCCATTTTCCTCATGTGTGTTCATAGAGATATGAATTCCCCTCTTAGTACTGTTTTCATGGCATCCCAGAGGATTTGGTAAGGTCATTCTCCATTTTCATTTGTTTCCAGGTATATTTTAATCTCTGTTTTGATTTCCATGTTGACCCAGGAGTTGTTTAGCATCATGCTATTTAGTGTCCATGTCTTTGTGGAGTTTGGGGGAACTCTGATGGTATTGATATTTATTTTAGTTCCATTGTGGTCTGAGAAGGTGCATGACAGTATTTCAGTCTTATAGAATTTGTTTATGCTTAATTTTTGGCCAAGGATGTTGTCGATCTTAGAGTATGTTCCATGTGGTGATGAGTAGAATGTATTTTCCATGGTTGTAGGGTGGAGTGTTCTGTAGTTATCAATCAAGCCCATTTTATCAAGCGTCACGTTAAGGTTCTAGATTTCCTTGTTGTAAATCAGAGTCTCTTAAGATGGTTTCTAAGATTCAAAATTTTTAATAAGTACCCATTATGGTGTTAATATACATAGAAGTTGACAATGACTAGTTCAAGAAATGAAGTTTTAAAGAGGTAACTTTCTCCAACTAAAGTGGTTTTCAAAATATTTGCAACCTGACATTTCATAATGTAATTTTGACACCATTATCTTATTTTCATATTGCTCTCCAAATATAGAACTAAGGTTCTACGTGTAATTATTTTCTTATTTATTTTCCGAGTCTATAAAAATCTAGAGAGCCTTCAATTCACCTTGGGGTTATCAGTCCATATAATATGCACACTTTAAAATCCTAACCATTGTCTAAAATTCAGAAAGTTTTCTTATATTCTTGATTTGTCTCAATTCCCAGTGAGTGATGACTTCAAATATAAATATTGGCAGCTGTGAGAGCTATATAACATATCCAAGTCTCTCAAGCACCCCTTAAAGAACTTGTAAGATTTACTTAGTATGTGCAGCAGGTCTCAATTCTCCTAAGCTAAACCTCTTGTGGCCAGCTTACTGGAGCTGTGAAAATGGAGATGCTTTATTGAGAGTGGAAGGGGAATTTGTAATTGTCTTTCATCTCCTCTGCTGACCATTCCAAATATGACAGCAAGCACTGGGAATTTCAAAAGTAAAGAAGGTGGTATTTGTGTTTCAGAAGCCTTGATTTTTGTCACACTCAGTTTCCTGTGAGCTGATCCCTTTCATGCTGTTTAGAGGTTGACTTCAAAATGACAACTAATTAAAAGTAGAAAATTTAGTATCTTTTGAACACGAGTACTTTAGAGGTGAGCGAGGTAGATGCCCTAGATTTATTTTAAAGTGATTTCCTTTTAACTCTTTGGCCAAATGGAGCATCATAATGGGTTACTAGTAAATACAACTCACAGATATTTTAAAATAAAGATATATCTTAATTTTCTTTTTGGATCTAACAAAGCGATGTGTCTTTTTCTTTGTCCTCAGGGTGTTTTTCCCTAGTATGATCTGAATATTAACTCAAATCATTTTAGAAGTCTTAGGAAGTGTATGTATAGGTTTAAATCTTAGATGCCAGAACTCAATGCTACCAAGGTTACAGCATATTGAAAGTATTACTTTTAAAAAAAAAGCCTTTTTCCAAATAGTTGTTGGGTTTTCATTTTTTAGGCTTACCATTTTGACTGTCAGTGAATATAGACAATGTGCAGCAGAACTTATCTGACTTAGCTGAGGTGTTTGCTAGTGGGGAAGGGCACAAGACAGGTCAACACCACAGATGAAGAAATCTCCCCCCAAAACCGCTTTTGAAATAACATTTGTGGAAGGTAAATTTTGCTGCCTATTGCCAGCAACTCTTGAGAACAGCAGTTCAACCTGACTTACATATAATGTTTAGATTAAAACATAGACTTTTATGTGGAAATGTTTAGGGTAACTATGCCTTGGGCCAAGAAAAGCAATATATTGTGCAATATACGGTTTCTTTTGCTAATGCAAGTGAGGGTTAGCATTCAAAGAGTAGTTCTGATTGAATTTTTCTGTTATGCACAGAAAAGGTGGATAAGAGAAGTGTGCTAACATTTAGAATGCCAGCTATTTGCCAGACATAAGCATTGGAGCTTTTCATATTTCATTGTTTTCCATCTTTGCAGCAACGATTTGTTACAAAGTTTAAAATGAGAGACTTCAAAACTGAGTTAAGTTGCCAAGGGTTATTTATGTTGTTAGTGACAGGGTTGAGTTTGAATTCAGGTAGGACTGGCTACAGGAACACCTTACAAATCCTATCGTGTCCTTTCACCACATTTCTGCTTCCTCACAGGGATATTTTGGACAAATTTTAAAATGTGTCAAAAGGCATTGAACTCTTTACAGCACTCTGCATATTGATCACACTTGTTTATTTCTTTGCAAGAATCATCTTATAATCTGCATAATCAATACATGTACATTTGCAGGAAATAAATTTGGCAGAATTATTATCCTGTAAGTATTGAAAAGACTGGTCTTTGTATTCAGAAAGAATACAAAGGGAACTGTGCCCTTGCGCAGGTTTCTTTCTGAACCTCAGTTTTCTCTTCTGTAAAATGGCCATGATAATAATAGCAACCTTTTAACATTACAGAATAAATTAAAAATAATACTGTGTGTAAATAGTGCAGAAAGTGTCTGGTTTGTAGTAGAACCTCAGAAAAATGGAAGAAGCTGTTGCTATTGACATGTATGAGAATTCATTTGTTGAGTACGGTGCAGCTATGTTCATATGGACAATTGCTAAGCTTCTAAGTCTATTTACTCCTATTCTCACACTACAGATAGTCTCAGATAATCATAAAATCATAATTAGATATGCTGATGGCAACTCAAGTATTCTTTACTTATATAATAAGTCAAAATTTCAATGTAATAATTTAGTTGGCAGTGTATATTTTATTTTCTATAAGAATTCAGATAATTTTGTAATAGTGAATTCTGCCCAGTTTCATGAAGGTTAATTTCATTAAAATTAAATTCATTTGACCATTTCAAACATGCACAAAAGTAATATCAATAAAAAGAACAATACATAGCTATTACCAAATTTATCTGATTAATCAAGATTTTGCCACATTTACTCACCCTTTTGTTTTGGTTTTCTTTTTTTTTCCCCTTCAATTTTTACATATATTAAAGAAAATTCTAGACATCATGTTACACCTATGTCTTCCAAAATCAATCTAAGTAAGGGTATTTTCTTACATATAACAAAAATATAGCACATCCAATAAACTAGCAATAATTCCTTGGTTTTATCTAACAGTCCATAGTCAAATTATTCCAGTTGTCTCAAAGATGAGAATTATTGCCTTAACATAGCTTATTAACATAAATTCCACAGGTTGCATTTGGTTCAGTCCCTTAAGTGGTTTTGTTTTTGAATCTAGAGCAGATTCTTTTCCCCTGAGGCCCCTTCTTTTCATGTCATTGATTTGTGCAGAAACTGGGTCACATTCTGCAGAATGTGCCACATTCTGGATTTGTCTCTTTGCTTCCTGTGACATTTAACTTGTTTTCTCTATTTTTTACAAATAGAAGTTAGCTCTAGACTGGAGACTTGATTATATTTAGGTTCATTTTTTTTTGACTAACTATATTCAAAGAAGATTCTAGGGTGTCATAAAGAGGCCACAGTATCCGTTTGTCCTTCTTTAGTGAAACTGAAATTCAGTAGTTCAAGGTACTGACACTTCTCCATTGATCACTGTTGAATATTATTATTTCATTAGGGGATACAAAGTGGTGCATTTCTAATTCTATCGTTCCTTTAAAAAACAGCTTTATTAAAGTCTAATTTACATATTACAAACAGCACAAATTTAAAGTATACAATTTGAAAAGCTGGCATAGGAACATTTATGAAACTATCACACACTCAAGAAAATTTAACACACTTATCACCCTTAAAAGTCTTTTCTTGCTGCCCTGTAATCCTACTCACTACTCATCTCACTATTCATCCATAATACTCCCAGGCAACTACTGGTCTGCTTTCCTTTATTATGGACTAATTTGTATAGTTCTTGTTTTTCACCAACATTCTTTCTGATGAAGTGAAATGATAATTGGTTAAAAAATAAGAATAATCTTAGAAAAATCATTTGTCATTCAGCATGATTATTCTAAAGTTAAAAGAAAAGTTTCTACTTTGTTGCACGTAAAAAGCACATTAAACTTTTTGTTCACTGGGTGCTATATGATTGATACAGCGTACAACACAGGAATTAAATGGTTCTAGAGCCTCCCAAACCTTTTTGGGCAATAATATTTCCCCATAAAAGTTATTTGACTGACATTCTTCTTCCCCCATACAGCTTTTACAGGTCTTTAGGGTCTGAAAGATAATGATAGGACAGAATTATTCATTTCCCTTTATTACATTAACCACCTGGCGCTTGCATTATGATAAAATATACAGGATAATTGGTGACATCTACACAAAGCATTTTTCCTCTTTATTGAAACTGTAAGTAGAGTAAACTATTTTCTTCTGTCTAGTTTTCAGATTTCAATTCATCTTTAGCTAATTACTTTATGAAGAGTAGAGTACAACGTGTCATCATTCTGCTTCATTTGGCAGGCACATGAACTGTGGAGTAAATATACTGGATTCAATAGGACCAATGACTTTCAAGTAGTCCTCCTCCATTGTCAGCACAAGGAATACAGTCTACTCAAAGGGGTAACTCATATAGATCGGCGTACTACTCTGAAAAGATGAACTTGGTGAGGGGCAAATAAAATGCTGCTATTGTAAAAGATGATCTGACAGTGAAGAAATAAGCAGTTTCAAAATGAGTGCAACATGAATGTGATAGTGGCTTAATTATTAACATTCCCCAAACTCCTCTTGTGAACCAAATAGACTAACAAGGATAATACATGAAAATACTCATGGATATATCAACAAATTGATAGAGAATTTTTCCCACACCCTAGAATGTGTGTGTGGACAAATTGCCAACAGCAGTGGGCTCTGCACAAGATGAATAGCTTTACCACTGTGAAGAACAAGACATGAAAAGGCAAAAATGCCAACAATATTACTCCCATACCATTTCTATAGCTCTGGCAATGCTTTTATTTTGTCTTAAATATATATTTTGTCTGATATTAATATTACCATTGTTTTGCTGAGTAGTTATCTCATTTATCTTCTTTATTTTTTACATTTATGTGTCCATATATTTTAGATGTGACTTATGAAAAGAACATATAGCTGGAAGCACAGATGATAGTATGATTTTATATAGACATACTAGTTATGACCAGTGCAGTTCTATATGTTGGCAAATTCATTCTGATTGATCAGTATTTGTGTTATGTATGAATATTATATATAAATATTCAAAATATCATCCCTAGGGTGAATTTTATTTTTTAAAGCAATAGGACAATCTTTGTCATTCAACTAGAGAGTTAAGTCAATTTATATTTGTTGTGATTAGTGATATGATAGAATTGCTTTCTGCCATCTTATGTGATCTCCATTTACGTCACTGTTTTATTTTTCTTTTGCTTTATTTTTGCCTGATTGAGGTTTTTTTTCATCTTTAATCTAATTTCATATTTTTGCTTTTTCTTGTTAGGAATTTGTTTTATGCCTATTTTTTTGGTTGTTTTTGAGTTGGAGTCTCACTCTGTCGCCCAGACTGGAGTGCAGTAGCCGCTCCTGGCCACCGCACCCTCGACCTGCTGGGCTCCGGCGATCCTTCCACCTCAACCTTCCAAGTAGCTGAAACTACAGGTGTGCACTACCACGCACGGCTAATATTTTGATTTACTGTAGAGATGAGGTCTTGCCAAGTTGCCCAGGCGGGTCTCGAACCCGCGGGCTTAGGCAATCCACTCACCTCAGCCTCCCAAGGCGCGGGATTACAGGCTGAGCCACTGAGCCTGGCTTTTATGCCTATTTTTAAATGTGTTTTCTTTTCCTTTATTTGTGGGGTACAACTCAGGGTTAGGTATATAAGTGGGTTTCTTAATTATTTTATATGCACATTTAATAAAACCTAAGTTAATGTGTTTACCCTTCTGTCAAATCAAAGGCCTTAAAAGAAGGCTATGATTCAGATCACCTCCTCCCAATTTTACACTATTTCCCCCAACATTCTAGTTCTACCCTGACCCTAAGGCCTTCAAATTAACATTATTATTGTTTCATAAATCAATAATAATTTAGCTTATATATTTACCAATTTTTTTGCTTATCATTCTGTCTTACATTTTAAAGTTCTAGCTAGCTAAAGCTATAAAGAAGGACAAAATTATGAACTTCACAGCAACTTGGATGGACATAGAGTCTATACTACTGAGTGATCTATCACAGAAACAAAGAACTGAGTACCACATGTTCTCACTCATAAGTGGACCTTGAATAATTATCATAATACTATAAGAAAGGGATTGGCAGTGGTGGGAAACTGCCAGGGAAGCGGCGGGGGCTGGGGGGCATACCACATCAACAAAGGTACCTGCACTAACGAACATTTGTATACCTAACCCTGAATTGTACCCCACATCTTTAAAATAAAAAATAAAAAATAAGATAAAATAAAAGATATAAAGTTCCAACTGGGTTCATTTTTCTTCCTCATGAATTATATCCTTTAGAAATTCTTTCAGTAAGAATCTGATGATGATGAACTGCCTGTTTTTATCTGAAAATGTCTTCACTTTGGTCTCATTCTTAAAAATTAATTTTACTGGTTAGAAGTCTAGGTTGGAATTTCTCTCTTCCAGAACTTTAAGGCATAATCTACCATTTTATGACTTTTAATACTGTTCCAGAGAATTCAGCCATTGGTCTGACCATTACTTAGAAGATGATCTTTCTTTTCTATCTGCCTGCTTTTAAGATCTTTTTCTGTAGTGCTCTTCAGTTTTAGTCTGGAATATCTTGGTATAGATTTTTTAAATAATTCTTTTGCTGTTTATTCGCAATATGAACATTTGTGTTTATCAAGACTCCTGGAAAACTCTCAGCTAACACCTTATATATTTATTCTTTTTCATTCTCTCCATTTACTCTTTCTGAAACTCTGGTTAAATAAATTTTAGAAACTCCTAGTTTATCATTCCTGCCTCTTAACCTCTTTTCCATTTTCAATATCTTGTTTTGGGGCAACTTTCTATGTAATATCTTCAGATTTCTTTAAAAATTCATTTTTCTTCAATTGTATCTAACCTGTTGTTTATTCCATCCATTGAGTTTAAAATTTTAGTGATTAAAGGGGAGCATATAACATCAATAAGGGTGCCTGTCCTAATCCAGGTGAAGTGAGGTCCAATGGGAGGTCCAAACTTCACCTGAACGTAAACCATTTATGTACCCAATCCTGACTTGTACGCCACATCTTTAAAATAAAATAAAATACTAAGAATTTAGTGATTATATCTAGAAGCCCTATTTTGGTCATTTAAAAATTATATATTTTTATTTTTAGAAGTTCTTGATTCTTCTAAAACCTTTAATTATATTTTATTTCTAGAAGTTTTATTTTGGTTCCTTAAAGAATAATTTGAAAAATTTTCTTTGAAATCTAATTTGGCTGTTTTTCTGACATATTCTTTATGGTCTCTTCCTTTCTCATATATATTAGGTCATATTTTAAAAACATATTAAGTACTGTTCTGATTTTGCTGAATGTTGTCTTTGTAGACTTTCATTTCTGGTGTTTCATTTCCTTATTTAGTTTGTGATTTTTGTCTGTGAGCTGCCTTTTTCTTTTTTTTATGTTTCCTGAAGAACTGCTTTGAGGTGTGGAGCGTAGGGTGAGGTTCATTGCTCCAAAGAGGATGTACATTTGTTCCTGCCAGTCAACTATAGCTTCTACCCATCTGTGACCACTTTAGTTTCAACTTAAGTCACTGTTTGAAGTATTTTGGACTGTACAAATAGAGTGAATTCAAGTTATAAATCTTTATAAAGATCAGTGAATCCCAAAGGAAATTTATTTTTTCTTTATTCAGTGAAATAGCAAATTTCTTCTTTGATATCTTGTGGTAGGATAAATAATACCTGCCCCTGTCCCCTTCAAAATGTCCATATCCTGATCCCTGGAACCTACTAATAGTACTTTAGATGGCAAAAGAAGCTTTGCAAATGTGATCATATTAAGAATCCTGAGATGTGTAGATTTTCTGGAGTTTTTTTTTTTTTAATATTGAGGTGGGCTCAATATAATCACAAGGGACCTTATACAAGGTACATAGTAGGCTGGAATGATGTGAGGCTGGGGTTACAAGCTAAGAAATATAGTCTCTTGAACTTGAAAGAAGTAATGTCTTGGACTGCCATAACAAAGCATCATAGTTTGGGTGGCTTAAATAAATTTATTTTCTTACAGTTCTGGATGCTAGAATTTCTACACCAAGGTGCCAGTATGGCCAGTTTTGGGTGAGGGCTTTCTCTCTGGCTTGTAAATGGACACTTTTTTGCTAAATCCTTACATGGTCTTCCCTGGGTACATGGTTCTTTCTCTTTCTCTTATCATAAGGCCACATGTTTTGTCAAATAAGGATCCCACCTTTATGACCTCATCTAACCTTAATTATCTCCTAAAATTTTTGTCTCCAAATACAGTCAACATATAATTTTGGTGGGGGAAGGGGGCACACAGTTCAGTCCACAGCAAGCCAGAAAACAGATTCTCCCCTGAAGCTTCCAGAAGGAATGCAGCTCTGCCAACACCTTGATTTTAGATTTGTGACCTCCAGACTTGTAAGAGAATACATTTATGCTGTAAGTAACTAAGTTTGTGGTAATTTGTTACAGTAGCAATAGGAAACACTCTTTCCCATATTTTTTTGGTGACCTTTCAATGAGAGATGTGTTACCTTTGGAATTCCACCTTTCTAGAAAAACCTGATTGTTTTTTATGAAACTGCCTGCTTTGGGCGATTTGAATCTACCTCTGGGGCCCTGTGCAGTTGGCAGTGGGGAGCTGGTGGGTCCAGCGGTTGGCAGAAGCCTTTGTGATGGAAAGTCACTTTGCTTAACATTCATTCCCCTCCCAGTTACACTTTATTGTTGGCACGTGTAGATCTGTTCTCTTTCTACCAGTTTAGCAATGCTTTTTACAAGGCACGTTTAAGCTATTTTATCCAGCATTTTAACTGTTTCAGTCATATGGGGTTTTCAGGATGTGGAGTCTGTCACAATGCTAGACATGGAAGTCTAGGGAGCCTTTCACAAAGACTTTTCAAAAGTATTCCTGCTCCTTTACAGCAGGGTGCACAGGTGTCATGACTTCAGATCTTCCTTTCTGGCCCTCTGGAGCCTGGAAATTCCAAAGCCAGAATTTCTCAGTCAATCTCCTATCTAGGAAGAGAGAGAGAAATGAAATACTAATGACATATCATGGATCCTGAGAGACTGTTTTTCTAAACAAGTCATCATCTGCTATTCATAAAGTGTTTCCTAGGAGGAAAGGATTTGGCAGCCAGGTTGCACTTGAGGAACTGGCTGTTTAAACTGACCCTGTTTATGCTCTTCTATCAAAAATCTGGTGGATCGTTCCTGGAACTTTTAACAGTTTTCTTCTCTTTTGTCTTGTAAATGCAAATAAGGACTGGAATAGGGGCAGGAGCTGTGCCTCTTCCGGAAGCTTCTTCTTTTTCTTTTTGTCTTTTTGTGGGGTGGGTTCTTAGCTAATTTACTCAGGGCTTCTCAGTATCTAACTTTGTCAGAAAAAATAACCCTGGAAATGACAGAAGGACATGATTAGGCAGAAGTTAAGTAGGAGGGGCAGCAAATAAATCAGCCAGATGATTGTTTTTCTGTCCTACCTGAATCATCTCCATTAACAAGGAGAACTTGGTTTCTTTTTGAATTCAGGAGCTCATAAAGGCAAGCACAGTATTGCTAAGAGGTGCATTTTGAATATATATTTTTTCTTTTTGCCCATAAGAGTATTTGTTTGGTAATGGCTTAAATAAAGAAGTCATTGTGGTTGAGTCACAGATAATACATTTTTTTAAAGTGCATTTTCTATACGGAAGTCAAGGCAAGTCACTAAAATGCTTGAGAAATGGAAAGAATAAAACCTATTAATAGTTGCGTAAGAATGTTCTCATTTTAAATACAAGTGGCAAAAGCCAAGTAAATATGCTTGGTGTTATTAGATTGCAAAGTTTAATGACATAAACCGGGAACTTGGAAAGAATGTAAATGAATATTTTTTTTGGTGAACGCTGAGGATTTTTTCTGGAGAGTCAAGATAATTAAAATTAGAAGAAATGCTGCAGTAAAGCGAGTATATGTCAATGAAATTTGAGGGAAGCTAAATGTGGGGTTATAGTTTGTTTTACCATGATCATCAGAAAAGTAATCACATTCTTAGTTTATGATACGCTGATGAAGCATTTGAAAAAGAATTTGTTGCTGTATAGTTCTTCAAAAACACTACACGCATCATATAATTATTCTTTTTTAATCTGGTTCTAAAATGAATATAAAAGATTATTTATATAAAAATTTGATTTTCAAAGGCATTGTTTTGCAATTAAAACTCACTGAGAGAGAATCCTTTTTATTAACTGGAAAAAGTGAGATTCTTGAATTTTTTCTTTATCATATGTTATTTTCTGTGAATTTACCTTTTCCTTTTAGATGGTTTTTACAAATTATTAACTAAGTAGGTCTATTAGTCCTAGTATTTTGTATTTTGTAATGCTTAGCACTATAATGCTCAAACTGCCTGTTTGAGAAAATGTTTTATTTGTTGTTTTGGAGTAATCAAAACTGAAGACGGTAGTCAGGAAAAGGCTTTAGACAATTTTGGTATAGTGGTTTTTACTCCTTTTTATACTACTTCAGTACTGTTTAAATTTTATTTATTCTTGAACTGCCTTTGCACACCAAATACACATTTCTGCCTTGAACTGGTATGACCAGCCCAGAACCACAAGTTGAACTGTAAATTGTTCCTTCCAGCACACATTACTATGCACTTGCTATGTGGTGAATTTCAGATAATAAGGTGAACTTTCTGAAGGTGTTTCTGATTCCCATTCTTGTCATCTCAGTGATGTATAATTGACGGTTAACCCAGCCCACTGTTGTACCCAGGCCCTCCACCCTTCAGTAGAGCACTGGATGATGTTCCCAGGGGCTAACCCTTGAGACAGTACACTGTATACCAGCATGGCCATACCTGCCCTCACCAGCTCTTTTACCAAGAGTCAGTTAGGCTGTTCCAAGTGACTTGACTTAGTCTTGGCTTCCAAAGCTAAAGAGGAAAAGGATACCTTCTTTTTAAAGACAGACGTATTACTTGCAAGGGATATATAATTATTCTAACATTGCGCTTTGCTTTCTCATCTACAATATGGAAAGTTAAAAGGCAGTGAAAAAACATCTGTATGTTGTTGATAGGAGAGTCCTGTAACCCGAAAATCTGATATGTAGCTAAGCTATCATTCATCTTCGAGGGGAAAAATAAAATAAAATTTTTGGATATAGAAGGATTCAGCATGTACCATGAATCCTATCTAAATAAAATACTAAGGAATGCAATTTAATCAAATGACAATTAATTCAGAACAGATTTCAAGATAGGGGAAGTAAGGAAGAGAAGAAAGCAATGAGTCTTTCTAAATATATGTGGTTAAATCTAAAATGGGCATTTGAAATAGAGGTATTACATAAGAATTCTTGACACATCTGAGATTATGCTCTAAGGGAAAATGTAATAATGATATAGACAATTACTTAACTCCATTTCACGAATATCTAAATTTTTAGGGACAAGAGGTGAAAAGCATAGGGAAATAAACTCAATCTTTTCAGCAAATATTTTTAAAGCACACACTCTATACCTTGTTCTAGGCACTGGGGCAAACAAATTTACTATTTTAAGGAATATACATTCAAGTAGGGAACAGACAGTAGACAAGTTCACAGGTAAACAAGATAAATGTTAAAAGCATTAAGTACTATGATTAAAAATAGGATGATTCTGTAGCAGTTGAGAGGTGGGGGTAGTATCTCAGAAAGAATGAATAGGGAGTGTCTCTGTAAAGGCAGTGACTTTTGATCTTAGACTTGAATGAGAAAGAGTAACAAAGTTGAGGGCACTGGGATCTGACTCAGAATGCCTTCTCTTCCAGTGACAGGGTTTGTACCTCTCCTGAGCCTGATGGCTGCTGTGACCTGTGGGCAACTGGGTTCAGCTGTGAGCTTGGACTCTGAAAATACATGCATAAAGTTTTCTTTTTGGTGGATTAGCCTTATACTTGAAGTTGTAAAACCCTTGGGTGTGGAGAACTCTGGAATCCCATGGTTTCTCTGATTCTGAAGGGGCCAAAGAAGATTGTGGATGGGCTGAGTCTTTACTGCTTTAGAGACTTAAAAGTGTAGTGAGACCAGAGGGTGTGAAGAATTCTTCCAGATTCTTCTGCAAACAATTGATATCTTATTGCTTCTGTGCTCAAGGGAGTAGACTCTTCCACCTTCTTCTGCTTGCAGGGTTCCTGTTTTTTAAGATACTTGAAAACCAGATCTGATTCCCAATTTGACTGGCTTGAGAAAAAGAAAATAAAAGAATACATAACAGTTTTAAAAAGCAACAGACCTGTGTTTTCAATGAGCCATTGAAGAACCATAATAATACAATGGAGGGAGGCTCACAGGCTGTCTGTTTTTAAATTTAAAAAATTAAAGAAAATGAATGGAAAGAGTATATTATTAATACTAATGAAATTAGGAAGGTACTGTAAGGAAGTCTTAATAAGCATAAACATACTTTGCAAAATCTAGTATGTAGGAGGTAGGACAGGAAACAAAAGAATTTCAGGGTGTCTAGAGTAAGGAAATGATGAGGCAGAGAAAGATTTTATGGTATTAAAGTGGGAGGGAAGGAGAGGAAAAATAGATACCTGTATGACACAGTTTAGGATATATTTCTTCCTGGTGGGGAAAATAATTGGTATCTTGTTTCAAATAATTGTAGACTTATATGTATTTGATTATGAGTACAGGCTGTCAGTCAATATTAGTAAAATAAAGTTTTTGAGAATTTCCAGAGAAACAGGCAAGGATGGAATAAGCAGCAATTTGATCAAACCAAAAAAAGGAAAAAAAAAATGATATTAAAAATAAACATAAAAATAGAAGGCATAAAATTAGGCACTTCACATATAATACATATAAATGGTCAAATTTTTCCATGTGAAAGTCTCATTTTTAGTTATGACATACTTCAAATAAATGTTCTTTACAAAAAAAATACATCAAATGATGATGAAAGTTTAATAATAGAGAAATAGGCAAAGAATTGCCAAGCAGATACAAACCAAACAAAATTGGGCTGGTAATATATTAGTGAAAGTGGAGTTTATGGTTGAAAGAATTAGAGTGAAATTATAGAATGATAAAAGGCAAAATATGCAAAGAAGGCACATATGTGTACATCTGTATGTATATGAATACACACAAAACGCTGGTAGAAAAGTATGGAAAATTCTTAAAAGCCATAAATTGTGAGGAAGCAAGAAACCACAGGGGGCGGAAGGATATCTGCTGATTCTTGATGGCTTAGAAATTATAATTTAGTGTGCTGCATGTATGTTTGGGTTTATACAAGGTAGATGTAAGATAAAGCTGGAATCCACAAAAGGTGACCTCCTTAGTTAACTAGGAACAAAACACCTGGCACACAGAGGGAGACAGTAAGGGAACTACTTTTTTTTTTCAGTTTGGTTCTGGGTTAAAAAGCAAAACAAAACAACTCTATTGCAGATTTCTAAGCAAAAGCTGGCTTTCACAAGAGTACAGTCAAAATTTACCTTATCTATGTTACTCGAAAAATCTGATCCCAGAAATTTAAAGTTGTCCTGGGTTATATTAAGTCTGGAATTATAAAAGTTCTAAGATTTTACCTTACTTACAAGCTGTTTGCCTATCATAGATTTTTATACATAGATTTGACAAAAAATATGGGAATTCTGGATCAAAGAACAGATTACATGTTACCCATACAGAATTTAGCACTGGCTCCCAAAGTACAATCCCCACAGAATGATGCAATGGCAGCCTGATATGGTTGTGCCACAGAAGAGGAACCTCAAAGTATGAGAATAAGGGTGGGTAGCTGGCACAGTGTCCCAGCTTTGGGGTGGAGGTAGGGTCTGGGGAAGAGAGAGAAAACACTTTACTCTGACATGTAAACAAAGGAACGGAGTTATGCCTCTAAATCTCACTGGAGCCAGACACTATCTGTAGCTCCCAAAGCACGTTTGCTATTCTAATTTAATCAAGTTTTTATCTCAGAAAGTCCAGTCTGTGCAGAAATCTGATAATATTTGGAAGATTGTTTCACAACAGGCTAGGTATGATACCAAATGCTACAACAAAAACATTTCTGGAGGAATGCATTTTAAATCTAGACTTCAAGAATATCCAATGATAACTTTCCAAATAAAATGAACTTACAATTGCAAAACAGAGACCAATTACAAATCAAAGACCAATTTATCAAACAAAGAATCACAAATTTTGCAGATATTAGAATTTAGATGTACTTAATGTAAACTGAATGTTTATGTTTGAAGAAACAAGGTATATCTAATTATGATCAAATAGACTATAAGAATGACCAATTATGTGGTAAAATAGCTATATAGAATTTATTCATAAAAATTTTAATTGGAATGAAAATATGATTGGATACTTTAAGTAGAAGTTTAAATAAAACTTAGGTGAGAATCAACCAAAAAAGACAACAAATGGAGAGACTAAACAAGAAGCTGTATTTACTGATTTGTAGTTGGAATTTTGGAAGGAGTGAGGAGAATAAGGATACAAAATAGTAGAAGAGCTAATGGTGAGAATTTTCTAGAATTGCTGCAAGGTAACATTGATCAGATTCAGAAAACCCAACTCATTCCAAGAAGGATAAATAAGCAGACATATAAACCTAGACATTAGGTAGAACAATCACAGCGCAGCGAAAGGGAGGCAATAAGGAATGATAGACTGGTTACAGGCTAGTCAACAGCAATACTAATCAAAACACAGTACAAAAATATCCTCGAAGGCCTGAGAGAGAGAAAAAAATCATATACCCATGAAGTAAAACTACTTTTCAAGAACAAGGGCAAAATAAAGATGTTTTCAGATAGATAAAATTGGAAACATACTGATTTTTAATACATCTAAAACACGTACTTCAAAATTAACTACAGTGATTCCAGAAGCAAGCATTAGAAATGCAAAAAAAAAAAAAAAGGCTAAGAAAGAAATCTGAAAAACAAATGCTAACTGTAAACAAACACCATATAAAATGAGCCTAATTTGTGAGTTTTACAGATAAGATCTAAAATATGGACAGAAACAGCATGTTGGGAAAGGGGTAGGCTTGAGTTTAAGCATTCAGAGATTGCCATAAGAGCTAGGAGAAGAGGTGAAAATATGGTTTCCAAAGTTTTAAAATATATATGCTTACTGAATTATTTTAGGGCAGCTCTGAGAGGATAGAAATCGAATAAAATAACTAATAGGAAAAGGGAATGAAGGGCAGAACTCAAACCGAACAATGTCAAGAACTTAAAAAAGCAACATAGGAGAATAAAAAGCACAATATAAGATGTTAGGATTGTATCCATGTATTAATAATAACTATAGATATAAGTATAGTAACTTCCCATTTAAAAGAACTTTGACTTTCAATTAAAAGACTATATTTAAAAAAATATAGCCTTGTTTACAAGAGGCATATCTGAAACATTAGAATACAGAGAAATTTGAAATAAAGGGATGGAAAAAGATATATTAATGAAAAGAAAGCTGGTGTAGCTATTTAAATATCACAAAATACAGTCTTTAAAACAAACAAAAAAAATCATTAGAATCACACTCCATATTGATGAAGGATTTAAATCCCTAGGAAGATATAACAACTCTAAACTTTTCTATACCAGATAATAGCTTCAAAATATGGAAAGCAAGAATTGACATAAACACAAAGAAGCTAATGACCTTCACCGTCACAGTGGGAGACGCTAATTAATACAAACTGTCTCTGTAATTGTTAAATCAAGCAGACAGTATATCAAGATAGAAAAGATTTGAACAACACAATTAGCAATATTGATCTAGTAGACATATATAGAACACTGCACAAAACAATTGAATACATATACTTTTCAAGCTCACAGGAAACAGTTACGTAAATTGACCATTTAGGATGCCATTTGCCATCAATATATTTCAAACGACTGCGATTATACATACCACACTCTTTTACCACAATATAATTAATTTAAAATGGCTAACATAAAGTACTAAAAACTCCCATGACAGAAAATGCTGGTTATCCTCCAGTGTCCATTCCCCCCTTCTTTCTTTTAGGACTAGAACTTGAGAAGGCTTAGAATTTAGATGTACTTAATGTAAACTGAGTGTTTGTTCTGTTTGAAGAAACAAGGTATATCTAATTATGATCAGATAGACTATAGGAATGACCAATTATGTGGTAAGATAGCTGTATAGAACTTAGGTGAGAACCAAAAATGACAACAAATGGAGAGACGAAACAAGAAGCTGTATTTACTGATTTGTAATTGGAATTTTGGAAGGAGTGAGGAGAATAAGGATACAAAATAGTAGAAGAGCTAATGGCTGAGAATTTTCTAGAATTGCTGAAAGGTAACATTTATCGGATTCAGAAAACCCAACACACTCCAAGAAGGTTCTGCCTGCCTTGTAACTATATCTGGAGATTAAGTTTTGGAAAGGATGTGCTTGATGCAACTTCCTAGTGACATATTTTAAAAAGGAAATGGCTCTTAATTCATTTTCTTTTCTTTGCCCCTGCCTTCAGACTGGGATGCAGATAGAGCATGGTTGAGTCAGCTTTCCCCCTTGGGAAGGGGGGGCAACACCCTAGGGGTTGGAAGAGCAGCAAAGAGACCAGCTGACTGGACAGAACAGTCACCCCAAGTTGGCCTGCCCACCCACCTCCGGTGAGAAATAAACTTCATCCTTCTTGAGCCATTTTATTTTTGGTGGTAATGTTATAGCAGCTTAGCTTATGTTATAACAAATTCGGGCTCTCACATATATGAGAGTAAAAAAAACCACTTTAAATAATTTAGGAGTCAAAGAAGAGTAATAAACTAAAGAGTAATAAAAATATGTGTTTGCTTTTTTATTTATGCATGTGTGTACATACCTTGTGAGATGCCACTGGAACAGTACTTAGATGGAAATTTATAGTCTCAAGTGCTTGTGCGATAGAGAAGGAGAAAGGCTGAAATTTCATAAGCTAAGCTTCCATTCTAGAAAGTCAGAAAAGGAACAACAGAAGAAACTCGAGGAAAGTAGGAGTAAGGCTATACTAAGTAGGCAGACAAAAAAACCAAATACAAAAAGGATTAATGAGCAAAAAGTTGTTTCTTCAAACACATCAGTTCAAGTGACAAACCTCTGGCAACATTGATCAAAGAAATAGAGAAAACACACTGAAATTCTATCAGGAAAGGAAAAAGGGGCATGGAGCAGGTGTGGCAGAAATGAAAGGATAACATATTTGAACAATTTCATGTTAAAAATGTGAGAACTGAAGCAGAAATACCCAAACTGAAGTTCAGCATCCACTCATATCCTGCTAGTATCAAGGAGAAGGGGCCTAGGGAAAGCGCTCAGGCTTCAGTTTGGGAGGCGGAGGGCGACACACTAGCCTGTGGCGAGCTGACGCGCAGCCACCCTCCCAAGACTGGTGTCCTTCTTCTGCATCCTCTTAGCGTGTGCACAATTTTGATCTGTCCCATTTCTAACATGATGTTCATACGGATCACTTGATGAAGGTGTTATACCCGTCAGGTTTCTCTCTGTGAAGCTATCCTTTTCCCTCTAGACATTAACACGTGTTTTGTGGGGAAGATAATTTGAAGGTATATTCCATTTCTCACTGAACTTTCAATTAGTTTTCATCGATAGGGTCTTATAGTTTACTGTTTTATTTAATGGGTTAATTGTCACCGTCGTTTATTTTGACACTCAAATTTTCCTGAGTTGGCTCCCCAGGGATGCCTGGGCTAAATGTGGGAATAGTGACACCTGGTTCATGATTTAAGGAGGCACTCATTCTTAGGGTTGTGCAAGTGAAGGGTCAGCTCTCATATGATCCTGTGAATGAGTGCCTCCTTAAATTCCGTTTCTGGGCATTTCTTTTGCCTTATCCTAGTTCTGACCTTTTAAATTGACTTTTTGTGACTCTTTGACATATTCCTTCAATTATCTGAGCACTCCCTTGCTTTCTAGGCTCATCTTGTACTTATCTGAGTCTTGGAATCAATTACTTCTCAAAGACTTCTGGTTTCTTTTAGAAAAAGATGGAATTTAGAAGTTTCTAGGCACATTTTGTGCTTTTTAGGTGTTGGTGTTGCTGTTCCCACTTCCACTCAGTGGGCAGAGCAAGGGAGTGTGTGTATATGTATATATGTTAATGCTTTTCATAGGTATGTATTTATGTTTGTGTGTGGGAAGGGATGGGTATACACACATTTTGATCTGTGTTTATTTCCCTATCTCTATACTTAAAAATTATTATTTCAAACTGATATGGATATACCTAATTCCAATACAACACCACTGGTTCATTCTCATTTTCTCCCTTTTCATACTTATAACTTCCTTCTCAGATAATGAAAAATCTGGGGACTATTGTCTTTAATGTATTTATTATTTGACCAGACCTCTGTACATCACCAGTATCTCATTTCTGCCACCATATTGTCTTACACTTGGATGCATTTTTCACTCCCTTTGGACGTGAACACTCTGTGCTGGGCAGCCCCACAGCACATGCCTTCCTCACCCAGCTGGAGCTCCTACTCCTCATGTCGGGTGTCTCCTGCACGTATGCGTCTTCATCCTGCTTTGTGTCAAAAGACAAAATCACAAATTTAGTTTAAATATTTTAATTGGTTTTTATTTGTAATTCCAGAATCTGGCGAGACCTCATTCTGTAGGATAGAAGGGATATTCCAATGAGCTGAACAGAAGCACTTAGAGAAGGGCTGAAGAAGGCAGAAATAGAACAAAAAGTAGATGGGTTATTTCGAAGTTTCTTTTCTTATAGGTTTAAAGCAGGAGGGACAGAAGGGACTTCCTTAATACATTGACTCAGATTGTCTGAAATCTTCTGCTTTTGTTTTTTTGTTTTGGGGGGTGTGTGTGCGTGTGTTTAAACTGTCCTGTTTCAAAGTTCAGTTTGCTTTTGTGACCATTCTGGTTTGATCTGGTCTGCTGGGACCTGGTGCAGAAGGCTAGTCCAGAACAATGGCTTCCCATAAACATTTCACATTGGGCTCCTACACATTTTGTGTGGGTGCCCTCTGTCTCTCCTTGCAGTTTTGTTATCTGTATTCTTCACTCTGCTGGGCTACTCCCATGCATGGGTTCCATTCCCTCTCCTGTTCTTCTCACACTGCATGAATATCCTCAGACTGGCTGGTCACATTGGGATGCTTGCCTATAGGGATTACCACCTGATCCATTTGGGCTTGGACACCTGTGCTGGGTGACCCGCCTACTTACTTTACTGAGTGTTTGACACCTTGTGCTGGATATCTCTACTCTGTGCACATTCTTGTCAACCAGATCATACTCTGACAGACTCCTTTTACCTACGATAAATGTTTTCCTTGCTGTGTCCTGCTTAATTACTTTAGCACTGATTTGTTCACTATTGTTCAGGAAGGGAAGGAAAGGAAGGAGTGGGAAACAAGACAAGTAAACCCATCTTTTTTCCTCTGCTGTGGCCTAAATAAGCACTTAGAAAAATCCTACAAATATATTAGAAAAAACTATGGGCCAATCCATCATATATATAGAAGCAAAAATCCTAAATAAAATATTAGGACTTGAATCAACACATTTTAATAGAACATATACATAGATCATGATCAAGTTGAATTATTTCAGGAATTTAATATTAACTTGATATTAGAAATGGAACCAATGGAATGCATCATGTTCAAAAAATAAATGGCAAAAACAAAGTAATCTTAATAGATTCAGTAATAACATTTGTTATTTTTGATATCTATTCATAGTAAAAAGCTTAGCAAACTAGGAATAGAAGTGAACTTTATCTGACAAGAGTTCCTATGCAAATCCTATAGCAGACATGATATTTAAAGCACAATGTTGGACATTTTCTCCTAGATATCAAGAATGAGATCAGAATGTTTGCGTTTCCACTTTTATTCATCATTGTATGGGAAGTCCAACATATATGAGGGGGGGCCCAAGATAACCTGGAATTATTTTTTTGGTGGGTGAGTCCTTTGTAGTATAGGATTCCTCTACTAGTAGGTAAGTGTTCTCAGGAAACTACTTGCCATCAGTGTACCAGCTAGCGTTGTTGTGAGAGGCTGCATTTGGCTTCAGTGAAATTTTTTTGGAGATTCCTCCAACATGCTTGCCCATTTCATGACAGGTGATTTACGAGTGCACCTGCTCACTCCATGCTGAGTGTTCAGCAGTTTTCGATCAAAAACAACATTACCCCTGTGCCCTACCCTCCCTTTTCACCCACTCTCAGCCCGAGTGATTTTTCTTTTTTGTTTCCCCAGATGAAAAAATTCCTCAAAGGGAAATGTTTTGCTGATATGGAAGAAGTGAAACAAAGAATGGTGGAAGCATTAAAAGACACCAAAACTGACAAGTTCAAAAACTGTTTTGAGCAGTGGAAAAAGCATCTCGGTAGGTGTATTGAATAAAACGGAGAGTACTTTGAAGGTGACTGACGTTTAAAACATGAAAAATAAATACACAATTTTTTATAAATAAATTCCAGCTTTTTGGGGTTCCCCCTTGTACAAGAAAAGTCAAAAAAGCAGGCAGGGACCAGAACATATTTCCTGTTTCCAACTTTTAAAAAATCATTAAGTATTTTTACCACTTAAAAAATAAATAATATAAGCTACCTTACATGCTTAGAGGGGCACAAGGTAGGTGTGGGAAATTAAAGATGGCTACAAATTCTACTACTATGAGTTTAATTTCTCTCTCCTTGAAGCCAGGCTTGACCAGAATGTGACAGAAGGGATAGATTTTGACTTTTAAGGCTAGTTCATAAGAAATCGTAAGGATTTTGCCTGGCCATCTTGAAAAATGTCTCTAAGGACTGGGCTCTCCAACCCTCGGGTACACTAGGGAAGCTTCATCTGTATTTACAGTCACTCCCCATTGAGCGCTTTACCTCCTGAACTCTGCATACTGTCATATCAGCCGCAGTGTTGGATTTTCATAGGAGTTCAAATCCAACTGTGCAAGTGAGGGAACTAGGTAGCACGCTTCTTATGATAATCTAATGCTTGATGATCTGAGGTGGAGCTGAGGCGGTATGCGAGTGCTCGGGAGTGGCTGCAAATACAAATTAAAATTAGTAATGAGGTTTGCCTGCACATTCCCCCTCCTTTCCCCATGGAAAAATTGTCCACGAAACTGGTCCCTGATGCCAAAAAGGTTGGGGCTTGCTGTTCTAGGAGGCCTGAGTCACAGTGTTAGAAGTCCTTCAATGCTCAGACCAACAATTCAAACTGAGCCAAGCCTTTCAACACTCCATGTCAAGGTGCTAGACATGTATGTGGATGAGGCCATCTTAAACCCTTCTAATCAGTTCATCGGCCAGCTGAATCCTACTGAGTAACCTCTGTCAATTCCTCATAGAACAGAGTTGCTAATTTAAGCTCTGCCCGAATTCTTGACACACAGAGCAATGAAATATACTTTAAAAAGTTGTTTTAAGCCACTAAGTTAAAATTTTTTTCTTACATGATAACCAGAATATAGGTATAACAGTAAGTACAAAACCTGTAGCTTCTAAATAAAGATATACATGGATATTTTCTTTTTAAATTTTATTGTCTTTTAATTTATTTTTAAATTTTATTACCTTTTCTCTTATTTAAACTTTGTGAATTCCTACATATTCATGTTTACTCAGCTGGACTAAATTTTGTTGTATCAGAGTGGCAGACTTAAAATAATTCTTCCACAAAGACAGTGTGTGTTTCTATTCAAATATTTTCCCTGAAAAGACTTCAACCTAGAGTTTAATAAATGGTCCTTGATTAAACTCAGTGTTCATTTCCTGACATGCAAGGTTAGACCGAGCACAAAGAAGACATAAGCCTGATAATGATTTCTCATTTTAAAAATGATTTAAATTAGTTCATCTGTAGGGTCCACTAAGGCTAGGCTTGTTGAGATAAATGAATTTCTAATTATGTGTTTAGAATCCCAGGCAGAATGTGTTGACCTCTCTGTCAGACGATTTATCTGAGCACATTATTCAAACATTTCTGTTAAAATATGGAGTGCCCAAGTCAAGAAATAATGCATGATAGCCTTGGAACTTAGAAAAAGAAACAATGTTTATTTTATTTAATTCTGTAAAAATTTTAGGATAGAATTATTGAAACATAAAGAATGACTTCCTATGACAACTCTGAGACATAATCAGATGGAAATATTCAGAAGTTTCTGGAATCAAGTTTGGTTTTAATTATTGTGATTGTAGATGGCGTTGGATGAAAAAATTCTTAGAAGTTTTGTATATATACAAGCTGGCACAGTAGATAATGTCTGAGTCTGAAAGTCTAGGCACTGGGGCTCATATTGGTACTACTGTACCATCCTCTGTATAATTTGGCTTTAGAAAATTCCTGTTCCTTTCTGGGCCTCAGTTTCCTCATCTATCAAGTGAAGAGGCTGGGTTATTATCAATACAATGTGAGACCTGGGAGAAGCAGAGAAATCATTGTTTGCCAAATTTTATAGAGGAGGAAACAGATACCCAGTATACATAAGATGACTCTATAATTTAGTGACCAAACAGAAACATTCTGAAAGTGAAGTGGGGCCCTAAAAAAAGTTAAAATCATGAAACTTGAAAAAAGTTTTGCAAATAAAACTGCTATATTAATGGACCTACAATATAGCTCTATTTAAAAAACACTTCCAAAACTAAGATTCTTCTTAAAAATGTATATTTTTGTACATCAAAATAAAACACGCTTTATATTAATAATCTAAATATTAAAAATGAGCAGGATAATTATTTTTGGTATATATTTATTTCCTTTAATCAGTTTCTTAGATGAACCAATTCTAATGTTTTAATGGTATAATGTCTAAAAAATGTGATTTTTTTCCTCAAGATTGACTTATTTTTAGTTTTCTCATAAAATTGCCTGCAATATTGTATAGAGTTGCACTTTATGTTTAATTAATTTTATATGTTGACACCTTCACTTGACCCTTCTCTGTAGCTGTTATTATTCTTAATTGAGTAAATTCTCTCTCTATGGGTACTGGGTAACCTCAGAATATGAATTCTGCTAAATGTAGATATTCCCAAATAATTTTTATATTAATATTTATATAATTAGTTTAACTAAAATATTTTCACTGGTAATGTCTTTTTGCCTCTAAAGTAATCGTATTTCTTTATAAATATATTTAGAAGACAAATCTCATTTAAAAAATTGTCTCAGTGACTTAAATATTTTTTCCCCAAGTTTAGTTGGATGTTGCAAGATTTTAAGTCTATTTTTTCCCCCACAGGCTTGAAAATAAAAATTTTAAACTGAAAGGAGGATGTTCACCCAAGAGTTCCTCCAATATCGTATACACTATTATTTGAGCTTTTATGTAAGTTTTCAGTCCTTCCTTGATTGCACAGGACTAATTTAAATTCTTATTGCATGTAACATTTGTTTTCAGTAATTGCAATTAACTAAAACTTCAGAAGCCGAAGTTTCTTGATGCTCTATTAATTGGATACTTTGATTAAAGATTTGTAACTGATTTTAAAAGAAGATATAACTGAAATTTAGATAAATGATTTAAATTAAAAATTTCAAAACCATTGTTGGACACTTAATTTGATATATAAATTAATTTTCCAGTGGTGCAATTATTATTAACTGGGTTGATGATGGTCAGCTACAGGAGAATGAATATACTACCTTACTGAAGTATATTTTTGAATTCCACATCAGCTTCATTAAAAACATTTTGTGATTCAGATATTCTATCTCAGGAGCCAGCAGACTTGTTCTGCAGAGAGCCAAATATGAAATACTTCAGACTTTGTGGGCCATGTGGTCTCTGTTGCAACCACTGAATTTTGCTGCTGTAGTGTGAAAGCAGCCACAGCCAATAGTAACCAAATGAATGTGGCTGTGGTAATAAAGTAGCACAAATTGGTTGCTTAAAACAACAGACGATTGTTCTCTCACATTTTTGAAGGCTGAAAGTCCTAAATTAAGGTGTTGGCAAGGTTGGTTCCTTCTAGATATTCTGAGGGAGAATCTGTTCCATGCCTATCTTCTAGTTTCTGGTGGTTTCCAGCAGTCTTTGTCATTCCTTGACTTGTGGCAGCATCATGCCAATTTCTGCACATGTGGTGTTGTTTATTGCATACCTGTCTCTGCATCTCTGATTCCATATTCGAGTTTCTTCTTATAAGAACACCAATTATTAGATTAGGGCCTGTTCCAGTCCAGTATACCCTCATCTTAACTTGATTCAATCTACAAAGAGCCTATTTCCAAATAAAGTCATATTCACAAGTATTAGGGGTTAGGATTTGTATGTATCTTTTTGGGAGACACAATTCTGTCTACTACATTGTTCCAATAAAGTGTTATTTACAAAATTAGGTTAAAAAGGTCAGTTTTGGCCTGTGGACTGTTGTTTGCTGACCCTTCCTTTAGCATCAAATGTATGAAAATGTATGTAGATTTTTACCACTATAGATTTTATCTTGACTGGTAAAATATTGAAGTTTATTTAAATGCAGTTACAAATCTTGTAAGCAGTGTAGCCAATTCCAAGTATATTTCTGCCTATATGTTACTTAATTTAGTAAGAAAATTGTTTTGCCATAGTATTATATCCATCAAAATTTATATTCACATAATTACAACAAATACTTTTATATGTATGATAAACTTTTAACTGAATTTCAGTGGCATTCATAATCATTTCATATGTTTTACCTCTTATAAAATGAATCTCCAAAGCTTTACGTTGATTCCTTGAACTGAATGAACAAATTGAATTATGATTAGAATTTACTGACTCTTAAACAATTATCTAATGATACTGATGTAAAACTGACATCATTGAACTGCCTACAAGGTTATGCTTCTACTAATGGGACTAGTACGTTAAAGCTATTGTTTTCATTTTTATCTTGCACAAGAAAACTTGGAATTAAAAATAAGCAAAAATTAGAAGAACAACTTTTGATCTAAATGAAAAGTCATGTTTTGCAAAGTGATGTGTGAACGCATAGATAAAGGTGATAAATCATCACAACCTTATTAAATAAACTCATTTTTGAAGTTGATGTTAGTTCTTCTGCAGATTTATGTCTTCTGATGCTCCTGTGATTGGTAATATCATTGTAGCCCTCAAGATGGATGGTAAATGCTAATATTTTATGAAAGTTATACTTTCACAATATATATATTATGCACTCTTCTTGTGGAGTAGATATTTAATACTAGAGTTTTATTAGTTACTCACTAATGTTTTTTTCAAGTGATTGATGCTGAAAAGTCTTATTCAAAGAAAAAAATATATCAAACAAAAAGTCACAGATTTATACCTTATAGTAAGCAATGAAACTGCTATAGCAAGAGCATTCAGACTACAATTTCCACCTTCTGTGCTAGGACTGCTTATCCTCTATTTCTCATGTACTCTAAAAGGTATTTATGGCTTATATCTTTTCCCTTGATCTCATGTGTTGGCAGCCTGGTTTTCCTTGTCTCGTACACTGACCATGGCATGAGTCACATCTCACCTGGATGGTGCAAGTGCTTGCAGGAGCAGTGGTGTCAAAGCTTCTCCTTCTTACCATGATGATCAGAGGAAGAAAGCTGTTCCTACCTCTATTGTCTGATCATGTGTTCTTTTATTAGCAAGTTCCCTGAACACAATCCTGAAAATACAGGATTTTGTTACAATGCATCTGAAAAAGGCCAAGAAAAGAGTTGGCTTATCTATTTATCTTTCAGATTTTACAGAACTGTGTGTTAAAGTAAGAACATGGTTTATTGCCTGTGCATCACACATACTGTCAAACATGACCATAGCTGAAGAGGCGTGTACCAGTGGAATTGTACTAAACCCATTTTAGTACAATTTTAATGCAACTATTAATGTGTATTTTAAATCAACTGTTTAACATAATATTTCACTAAAAATAAAAAAATCCTGAATAAATGCTAAACTATCAGGATGCAGGATAGTAGACATGGATTGTGGCTGTCATGAGTAACTGCGTCTGATGGTCATCCTTAGCATAATGTCATACAGTAAAGTGAACTTTCAGACTCTTGGACCTATCAGAGGTCATTTATTTTTTAGAAAAGTGTGCTTTGGGCTTCCTTCTGCATGTTATCTCCTGTGTGTTATTTAATTTTCTTTAATTAGTCTAAGTAAATTTCCCTAAAGTAATTTTTCTCTCCCTCAGAATATATTTAGCTTGAAGTGAGTTAAAGAACACAGCTTTCTTCTGGAGAATACAGCATACTTAATCCCTGGTGAAATGTAAAAGATCTTTTCCTGAGCTAGTGATTCTCAATCCCTAGCGTATATAAAAATCACCTAGGGTGCTTATTAAAACTGTCAATTTCTGCCCTTCACTGGTAGTAAGAATTAAGAGTTAAATTACATTTTGGATATTGACTTGCTTATTATTCCTCCCTTTTTACTTCCAAAATGCTTCTTTCCTTTCATCAGTGTAACAAATACTTGATGAGTTTCCCCTTTGTATCAAACAGTGTCTTGATGAATAAACTAAAGCTTTCCTGAGTCAAGGACAGGGGTCTCAAATGAAAAATAAGTAATGATACCTGTTGAGTGTGTTAAAAAGAAGAGATTTAGATATTATGAAGGCACAACTATAGAAAAATGTAACCTAACTTGAGTGGTCTAGTAATTGGGGAAGTTGATATGTATTCTGAGTTTGTTTTTAAAATTTGTGCCAAGCAGTTAGATGTAACAAAGAGAAGGATTTTTGGACACTATTCTGGAAATATTAAAAAAGAGAGAGAATATATATTCCATGTGCAAGATGTTTATAGTGCTAACCTTTCCTATCTTTTCTTTAACTATTTTAAAATTAGTTAACTGTTAGCTAAAATCAACTGTACAATTTTCTTTTTAAAAAATTTACTAAAAAACTGTTTTTCCTAAATGCTGCAATATGTTGATTTTCATAGTTTCTTGAAATGGGAGGATTTTATTTAGCTGTTCTTTGGAAAAGATTTAAATTATACCTTTTGTAGCAATTATATAATGATAGTAATCCTAGCTAATAATATATCAATGGTTCAGTAACATAGAAAGATAAATTTTTAAGTAACTGAGGATGCTGTATTGGTTAAAAAGACCTATGGAAAACAAATGTTTTTTTTATGTTGATGGGGGTTTGACTGAAATGAATATCAGTTTACTTCTAGTGAAATATAAATTAGAAATGTGATAGCCCATTATTTAATATGCAACATAACTCTTTATAAAATGGATCCACTTTAGACCACTTCTAGTTGCTTTTTTTTTTAAATCAAAAAACATTTTTTGTTGCAAGTCTATTCTCCTGAATTACTCTGATGGCACAGCTTATGAATTAGTTAACTGTACAATGCCAATGACACAAAGACTATTGCTATGTAATCTATTCATGACAGCCAGCCTAGACAACAGCATGACACTCATCACAAGAGCAACCACCAGTTTGAAAGTATATATGGAGCAATTCAAATCCATCCTCACTCAAAAATAGCTTGTATTTAATGTCTTTCTTTTGGTAAATAAGCAGCATCATTTTTGGTAAAGTTAGAATAATTTTATGCTATGGATTTAATTTGTATTTTGTATTATTTTAAATTATTAGTGGGAACAAAGGATTATTTCAGACATTAGGTTGAGAATTACGAGTAGAGGTAATGAGTGCAGGAAATGTCAGCAATGAGGAGATACTGGTAAGAGATGTCTACTGGATGCAATAAAGACTTGGATATATTGACCATTTGTGTATATCCCTACTCAATGGCCCAGACAAGCCCAGTACGAAGGTTTTTTAGGAGTGTGATAAGACCACCTATCTAAGTGAGACTTCCTAACCACTCGGTGTAGTCAGTAGAGGCAGATGTGTATGGGAAGCAGAAAACTATTTCTAGGTAGTAGAGGTCTGTCTGAGTTTGGGCAGCTCTAAAAGAATATCTTAAACCAGATAGCTTAAATAACAGACATTCATTTTTCATGGTTCTAGAGGCTGAAAAGACTAAAATCAAGGTGTTGCAGATTCATTGCCTTGTGAAAGCATACCACCTGGTTCATAGATGGCTGTCTTCTCCGTGTATTATCACATAGTAGAAAGAGGGCAAAAGAGCTCCCCGGGCTTGTATTTATAAAGGCAGTAATCTCATTCATGTAGACTCCATCCTCTTGAAGGCCCTTTCTTCTAATGCTATTACATTGGGGGTTAGGAGTTCAACATATGAATTTTGGGGGGACGCAAACATTCAGTCTGTTTCAAAGAGGGAAGAGAACTGAACTGATATAAAGAATAAATGGGAATTGCATTTTCCCAAGCTCATCATTGACTCAAGGCCTTTAGGATTCAATTGGTCGTGGCCTAATGTCAGCCTGTGTAGACTGACACAGTAAAACACAGTTACCTGTGCAGCTTCTTCCTTTTGTTTTAAAGATGTGGCAGGATATTATTTCCCATTGGTTACCTCTAGTTATTCATGATACTTTCTTCATTGGGACAGTTTGACTGCAAGTTCTTCATTGCCTCAGAAAAAATTTTCTGCTCTGCTCTCAAGTCTAGATTCTAGGTGGATTTATAGCGTGGGAAAAATAAAGCTAAGGATTCATGCCTGAAAAAGAGAAGATTAAGTGAGGAGAATTCAGACTCTGGTGGGTCTCAAAGCTTACTCTCTTATAACCCTTTAGAGAGAAGATATGCTTCCAGAGGTTTCAGAGTTCCTATGAGAATGGGAACTTGTGCTCTGATCCCCCAGGGAGAGTTCAGGTGGGTATGAAGACCCAAGTTCCACATTGCCTGGCATGAGTTGGGCATAAAAGAAGCATCATGCTTGGAAGTAAGATTAGCATGGAAGGAGCAAGGAGAGTCTCCAGACCTAGAGAGATCTTTCACACAGAGACAGAGACAAGGCCAGAAAAAGAATGTCTCAGGATGCTGGCATGAACAGATGACTCCCAGGGACAAAAACTCCCATGTTCCTCACCAAGAACATAGAATTAGATAGAACTTTGGGGGAAATTTTGTAGTTATAAAAAAATGATAAATTTTCTGACATTGAATGGAGGAAGTTGGTGTAGAAAGTGAGTCACTGGTCACCTGAGATTGTGAGCTGAGATTTGTTACAGTTTATACAATTATTTTCTTCTCCTTCTTCTTTTTTTTTTTTATTTTTTTTTGGTCTGGGGTTTCTCTCTGTTGCCTATGCCAGAGTTCAGTGGCATGATCATGGCTCACTACAGCCTCAACCTCCTGGGCTCAGGCGATCCTTCTGCCTCAGCCTCCCAAATAGCTGAGACTACAGGTACACACTACCATGGCTGGCTAATTTTTTATTTTTTATTTTTATTTTTGTAGAGTCAAGGCCTTGCTATATGGCATAAGCTGGTCTTGAACTCCTGAGCTCAAGCAATCCCCCCACTTTGTCCTTTCAATGTTGGAATTACAGGTGTGAGTCACCACACCCAGTCTGTTAAACTTCTTGATGGCAGAAACTCTTTCTCATCTTTTATATTTTTTGCATCTTCACACTATTCAGCATATTTTCATCTACTTTATAGATTTTTATTTAGTATGCTAAGTGCTGGGAAAATTAAAGTAAATTCTTGCCTTCAAGGAACTTTCAGTCACACTGCAAGGCATACACGTGGGCAAAAATAATTGTAATGCTATGTGGTAGGTGTGCTGATGGAGTCATGTCAGCACAAAACAGAAGTGATTTACTCTGTAGGGAGTCAGAAAACTTCAGAGAAGATAGCCTTTGAGAACTTTTTAAGATTGATCAGAAATCTGCCAAATAGTCCAGCAGAGAAAAGGTTTATCAGCAATAGAAAACAAAATTGACAAATGTGCTGTCATGAATATTGTATATAACATTTTTTTTTTTTTGCAAAAAGATTAACAAAAAATTCGGTTTTAAGCATAATGAGATTGTTTTCTTTTCTTTTTTCTTTTTCTTTTTCGAGTTGGAGTCTCACTCTGTCACCCAGGCTGGGGTGCAATGGCACACTCATGGCCATCGCAGCCCTGACCACAGGGCTCAGGTGATCCTTCCACCTCATCCTTCCAAGTAGCTGGAACCACAGGCAAGTGCCACCACGCCCGACTAATTTTTTGATTTATTGTAGTGACGAGGTCTTGCCATGTTGCTCAGGCTGGTCTTGAACCCCAGAACTCAGGCAATCCTCTCACCTTGGCCTCCTAAACTGCTGGGATTACAGACTTGAGCCACTGCGCCCGGTCGAGATTGTTTTCTATTTGACCTTAAATTGTGGGAAGATGGTACGACTTGAAGACAACATTGTAAAACTCACCAGACACTACACAAATGTAAGGTTGTGGCATTATTATTTAATAAAATGCTTACTAAATAAATTTCAATAGCCTAACTTCTCCTTTAGATAGTCAGGGCTTGTTACCTCTTTTTTTCCTCTTCTTTTTTAAATTAAAAAAAGCCTCTTTTGGAGTTTTGCATTTTCCTGATTATTCTGACCCTGAAATGGAATTGTCGTGTCATTTACAAAACAGTGAATAGTGTCCAAGGTTGACATAAAGAGAAAAACAATCTTTGATCTCTGCTACTAGCTGATATTTGCAAACTCAGCTTCTTAGAGGTTTCAAAATGGTTTCTGAAGAATTACAAATTGCACACAGTTAATTATATTGTTTCTCCATTTTAACACTGGAAAACCAGAAGCAGTGAGGGCATTACCTTTGAACTTGGAATAAACTTGTAATGGCATAATCAATAGCAGTACTTCACAAACCAGAGGATTTAAGGGGATGTCAGTTATTATCACTTGTAGAAAAATGAATATTAATGCATTCTCTAAAAAGATGAATTAAGTCTATGTTGCAAGTCTAATGGAAAACAATTTAAAAATGTACTACTCGCCGGGCTCCTTGGCTCAGCCGTAATCCCGTGCCTTTGGGAGGCTGAGGTGAGTGGATTGCCTGAGCCCACGGGTTCGAGACCCACCTGGGCAACTTGGCGAGACCTCATTTCTACAGTAAATCAAAAAATTAGCTGGGCGTGGTAGCGCGCGCCTGTAGTTCCAGCCACTTGGAAGGCTGGGGCGGAAGGGTTGCCGGAGCCCAGCGGGTCGAGGCTGCGGTGGCCGGGAGCGGCCGCTGCACTCCAGTCTGGGCGACGGAGTGAGACTCCAACTCAAAAAAATAAAATAAAAAAAAAAAATAAAATAAAAAAAACATACTACTTTCTTTGGCATGTTATACTATTTGGGTTTCTAGAAGAATTAAAAAGGATTATGTACTTGCGTCACATACATTTTTGTTTCTTTGATCAAATGCACCAGAATTAACTAAACTGAAAAAAATTAACATAGGAGGAGGTGTGAAGACCAGAAATTCAAGGCAGACATAGGCAATAAACCAATAACTCAATTTGAAGAAATTTGACTTTTTTTTTTGATTTTTTAATTAGATTCTCACAAGTAGAGCTTAGCTTAACACTTTAGAACTGGAGATCTTCAAAATCCTGGTTTTCACTAAACAAGGATAAAAACAGAAAAACTGCCCATAAGAATTTAAGAAAATCTAGAATGACTTATACAATTTAAAGTTTGGCAGCAAATATATTTCTTTTTTATATAAACCCAAGACAAAATGCCAAATATTTATAGATGTACTAGAAAAATTATAAAAACAGGTTTTCTGAAATAAGATTTAACATTTAACATTTCTAATTTTATTAGAAACCTTTAAAATATACTGGATTTTTCTAACAAATAAACTGGCAGATTTATAACTCTTCCAATATATTTAGTATTTGGCTCTTTTAACTCTTGTTTTGAAGACTTTTTTTTTTTTACCTACTGGGAGGCATTAATTTACATTTGCAGAATTCTTGATTTATCATTGGGAATTAAGGTATAGTTTTTCATTTATTCATCCACTCAATAAATTCTTTCAACCTTTTAACAGCAAATATTGAATATATATATTTAATGCAAAGATTGGTTCTAACTCATTCCCAAGAGTGCAGGTTTTGGAGGCAGATGGTGAAATGTCATAGTTCCAGCTCTACCACTTCACATCTACATGGTGTGCATGTTGTTTAATGTCTCCTGGTCTCTTTTTCTTCATATGTAAAATGGGGAGAATGATAGAACTTACCTTATAATTTTGAAAAAATGCAACGAGAAAACTTATTTGTGGTAAAAAAGCCAGAGTTCTAATTTCTCTGAGATCACTTAGTCTCTTGCATATGTATTAATTTTCTCATTAGCATAACAGATTAATGACATCTGTCTTGTTTACCTCATTGTTGTAAAGACAAAGGGTACAACCTCTTTAAATGCATCTTGCAAACTTTACAACACTAAAGGGAGAGGTCCTGTTAAATTATATCTGTGGTCTAGGTCTCTGATATCATATAGGGTTGGGATGGAGAAGGTGCTCAGGAGGGATTTGTTGAGTGAATAACATATTTACTCATTAATGAATATAACCTACTTTATCAGAAACGTATTGACAAGTTTAAATAGAAATGTATTTAAAGAGTTAGCATAGTGCCTGATACTTGGTAAAATATTCAGTATGTGAGTTATTGCTATATTATGGCTACTATGCTATGAAAACATTAAAAAACACTAATGAAAGCAAAAATTGCTTACATCTTAAAAAGGTCCCAAATATGTAACAGTATACGGAAGTGTTTTCGTTTTAGACTTGAAGAGCACATTGTACCCCTTGAACATATCATATCGGTTTTACATTTTTCTTGTGTGCATATGGTATCTCTCCTTCCTTCTCCCTCACCCCAGACCCGTGTTTTAAGTTTCCCGAAGGTCTGGTGCCACTATTCTGAGTTACTCAGAGGGCTCAGTGTCACTGGCTACAGTCTAGTCCTTTCCCCGGAAGCACAGTTAAAACTCAATACTTTCCTCCAGATGAAACTTGATCCTCCAGAAGGTCCAGAGGCCCAACTTTTCCCTAAAAGTTTATCGTTAGCATTGCATAGGCATAAACAGTAATACTCAGGCAAAAAAATCTCCCTTAGTCTTGGATCTATTTAGTGCAGCAAGTGTTTGTATGAGTAGCTCCATCAGTATTTTAATGGGAAAGGAGATGTAAGCTCTCCTCTAGAACAGAAGCTCTGCAAGAGCAAGAACGCACGTCTTGCCTGAGATGTTCACTATTGTCTAGAAGTGAGGAAAGAAGGTCAAGTATTACTGGCAGGGTGTTATATAAACCTAGAATTTTGAGTGTCTTTAATATGTACTAACTTTTATGGCATCTATCACAGTTGTTGTTCGAAACCTTTTTCATATTTATGAGTTTCCAAAGTCGTTCTTGTAATTTTCACTTCCAGAAGAAAAGAGGGGATTGAAAAATTAACTTCTAGTCTATGAGAACTTTGCTGTCTGAATCAGAGTAGCATAGATTCCTCCCTTATTAATGCTCTCCAGTAATATTACTAACTTCTTAATCTTATTAACATAATCCGTTCATTTCACATTCCTTGATAGCTGAATTTAAGAACTAGGAGAGAGAAAAATTTTGAGGTATTAGTTATTTTATGCAGGTTTGTGTTGAGACTAGCTGAGGAAGGAGAGATGGCTGCATTTAAAGAATGCCTTCGCACTTTGGCCCCCTCCCCTACCATGGGGAGGTGAATCTCTTCTCTCTCTCCCCTTCTTTCTCTCTTATTTACTTTCTAAATAAACTGCTTGAAAACTTTGGAAACTAACTAACTAAATACATACATACATAAAAATAAAGGATGCCTTCAGATGATCAGACTTTATCTTATTCCAAGTCAGTAAGTAAACATTTATTAAATTCCTGTTTGTCAGGCTGAAAAAACTATCCCTTTCAGTAATTCATATTGTAAGGGCAAGATACATATGAGCAAGATCTATTTTAAAGTCCAAAGAAAGAATAAGATGAAGATAATCTTGTTGTTCAAAGACTAGTTTATCCATGAACTTCAAAGTAAACTGGGTGATAGAAAGTGAGTATAAGGCCTGGGATTGAGTTTAAGGAAATTCCCTTAGTAAATCTGTGGAATGAAGGAGAGTTCTCAGCAAAAATTCAGGGAAACAATAGTAAGAGTGATTGGAGAGATACAGGATGTTCTATAAGCTAAAAAATAAATGTTTAAGCAAGAGAGTGGTAAAAAAAATCCTATGCGAAACAGAAGTGAGTGTTAGGTTTGGTTTGAAAAGAGTGACTCTCTTCGTTAGAGAGAAAGCAGCATTGTGGAAGGTGCTAATGAAAGCTGTAGAGGCAGTGTTTAAAGCAGCAAAGGCGTAGATACAGTGATGGTGGATCTAATACTGAAAATAATTTAACCAAGAGAGAGAAGAGCGAAATAGGTCAGTAGTTGAAAAAAGGTGAAAGGCTCAAATGAAGATTATTTTTCAGTATGTAGTCAACTTGAACTTAATGATTGTTTATTCTAAAGTTTTGAAGTGCTAAACCAAGCAATTTAGCTTCCTGCTTAAGTTAAGCAATTTAACTGAACCCTGTTTGCTGACAGTTTATTTGCTAGCACACTGTTAATTACAGTTTTCATTGGCAAAAGGTGGTTGTTAATACAGTTAATGAGTAGCCTGTTAGAGTGTAAATGGAGCTCATTGGCCTTTGCCTTTTCAAACTGGTTACTAATTTCTTAAAAATTGCTCCTTATTTTATAGCATCAGAGTGGTTACCCCCTTGCTCTTCAGTGAGTAAACAATACTTACTAAATATATAAACTGGGATTGTATGTGTGGGTTCTTCTACAGTAGAGAATACAATTCTGGAAGACACAATTAAAGCCACTGAAAAGTTGGCATGAACTCCTCTTTAGGTCACTCCATTCCGCATGGCTAATATCGTCATAAAGGAAAGATGGCCACAGAGCCAGAGCCAGTGTAGTCAGACCGCAACTTAGACTGTTGAGCAATGGCGTTCTCTCTATTCCTTATCTAATGTGTGTAAAATTAAACTAAATTTGGCCTAAATATGCCTCTATACTTTGCATGTCTATGTAACAAACTGCAACCTTCGTATGCAAACTAACTGAATGCCTTATTTAGGTGTATAGTTTTGTAATAAGTCTTAGCCAGTCACAGCTGCCAAACTTCAGTCAGTCACAGGCAGTCATGTTCAAGTAAGGTAAATGCAGAGCTGTAACCAATCAAGCTATTTCTATGTCACTTCCTTTTTCTTGCTATAAATACTACCTGCCTACAATTCGGAGTGGAGCTTTCCGAATGTCTGCTGTTTCGAAGGGCTGCCCAATTCGTGGTTTAATTTATATAAAGTTTTTCTTTTAGCAGGTAAAACACTTCTCTCAAATAGAATTTCATGCTTTGTTGATTTTTTACAACTCAGAAATATGGCTACTGTCTTCTCAAAAGCACCTTTTATTTTTGAGGCAATGGCAAAGAAAGATGAAGACTGTGTGGTTGTTCAGGTTCAGGGTTGTTTTATTTTTATTTATGTCCTGGGGATAATTTGAGTATTTCTTTCTCTAATTGCTGCTTTTTAAAAAAGTTCATCCTAGTTAATCCAACAATCTAGATTTTTTAGGTATTCAGGGAGCTCTAACGCACAGTGTGTGGGGGGGGTCCTTCTGTTGTTTTCAATATTTATCAGCATAATGGAAGTCAGGCATTTCCTGTTGATCATACTGTGCATCTCAGTAAAACAACACCCCCTTTTTTCACCTTTGGCTGAGATTTTATTGCTAATCTCTTGTTAATCAGAGAGATTAACAGAAGAAAGTCTGATGGTTAAACTTGCTTTTAATTTTTTGAAATAATGAATGAACCTTTACTTAATAAGCAGATTTTTAAGAAAATATTTTGAAAATAGGATTTATAAGAAATTTGTCTTGGTCCATTTTGTGCTGCTATAACAGAATACCACCGACTGAGTATAACAAACGGATTTTTTTTTTCCCTCACACTTCTAGAAGCCGGAAGATCAAGACATTGGCATCTGGTGAGGATCTTCTCGCTACATCATCACATGACAGAAGGGCAAAGAATTGCATGATGAGGAGAGAAAGGGAGAAAGGGAGAAGAGGGGAAGCTTTCTCTCTCCTTTCGTTGTTTCATCCAGACTTCCAACCAACCGTATGATGCCTCCCACGTGGAGGGTGGATCTTTCCCACTCAGTTCATGACTCACACGCCAATTCACCCCTACAAACACCATCAGAGACACAGAATTAATGTCTCATCAGTTCTCTAGGTATTTCTTAATTCGGTCAAGCTGATATCTAAAATTAACCATCATCGAAGTTATCAAAAATATACTTAATCATGAAGAAGTTGAGAGCTGTTGTCAGAATTTTTTCGTTAATACCATGCTCCCTACTGCTGCTAGAAATCAGTCATTTTTTAAAACTCAAACACTTCTATGAAAACTAAATCAATTGACTTAATGAATCAAACAACTTGATGTGTAGAATTGTCTAAATTGCCCGATTAACTGTACTTCATAGGCACATTTTGAGGTTCGAAGAGCGGGACTCTCCCAGGACATTTTGAGAAGCTGCCCCTCCCAATTTTACCTGCAACCTTGCCATGTGAACTCCTGTGGAGGCTGCTAGGGGAGGATCGGTTTCCTTAGGGAAACTTTAGACAGTGTGAATAATTGGGATTTTATTTACTGCTGAGGAATAAACACATGCTGGCATTTTTATTACTATTCTGGGACTTGCATGCATCATTTTCCATGATTGCTGTTGCCCAGCCAGGTTGCTACTCGGGCAATCTGACAGAGAGAAAAAATGTTATCTCACTGCAAATTCTCTTTTTAATTATCAAGGATTTGGAATTCCAATCCAAGAGATTAAAGCTGTGCAAATAAACAACAATAAAAAATACACAATACAAATAGAATCTTTAAGTTTTATTTTTTAAAAAGTTTTCAAAATCCAAATCACTTCAAGGTCATTTCTATAAAGTAGCAATGATAATATTTTATCATATCATGAAAAAATCTATAGGCCTGATTTATTTTTTTCTTTTTTTTTGTACTAAGGTTAATGGAATAAATATGTTAATCTAGTTTTGCATTTGAACTATCATTAAAATTAGAGAGAAATTTGGGGACATGAATGCCCAGTAGCACTTTTACCCATGGGTAAATCTTGCTAATTATCAGAGAGGTAAGAAATGCATATTGCACTTGTTGAAAGACCATGTTCTATATCTTTTAAGTTGGGTGATAATTGTTTTTACCGAGTTTATAATTCAGAGCCAGGTTTTATAGAACAATATTCAATGCTTACAGATGTATGATGCATTCTATTTTCTCCTTTTATTTTTAATGCTCATCAAGACTAATTTGATTTCATGACCTGCTAACAGTTCATAGTTTTTAAAACTTTGCATGAAGACACACTAATACAACAAGGCATTTATTCATAAAACCACTTTGAAACTTCTGTAAATACACGTATAATAGAAAGTTGTTTAAAATAAAAAAACTTTCCTTTAGCAATGGGGAATTTTGAACATTCTGTGAGTCTTCTATGTTAGCAAATGTGGCAGTATATAAAAATGTTAGAAGGCTTAACATCTTTTGCAGCTACTTGGATAGAATTGGAGAGCATTATCCTAAGAGAATTAATGCAAGAATGGAAAACCAAACACCATATGTTCTCATTTGTAAGGGGAACCAGACTAAGGAAACACAAAGGCATATAGAATGGTATAATGGACATTGGAGACTCAGAAGGGGGAATTTAGGAAGGGTTGGAGGGAAGAAAAATCGCTTATTAGGTACAATGTGCACAGGTGGGGTTGGTGGGCATACTTAAATCCCAGACTTCTTCATCACTAGCACAATGCATCCATGTAATGAAAATCTGTTTGTACCTCCACTAAAGTTATTGAAATAAGTAAATAAATAAATCTGTAAACTAAATGATTCTATTGTACATATCAATATTTGGCATGAAGCACTTTTCACTTTTCAAAGCTGAAAGTATAGCTAAGTCAAGGTAAAAATTCCCTGATACACAGGAGAGCTTAGTAATAACTTGGGTAATAATTTGGCTTTTGTATTTGTGGCAGGCAGTTAAGAGTATGTCACAAGAACCAGACTGTCTGGGTTTAAATCCTGATTCTGCTGCTTACTATCTGTTTAAGTTTGGGGCAAGTTAATTTAATCTCATATTCTGTAGCTCCTTTATCTGCAAAACCAGAATAATAATTGGATCTACTGCACAGGATTATTAGAGGATTAAATGAATCATTTTAGAACAATGCCTGGTATATAGCTGTACTCCATAAGTGTTATTGTTAGTATTGAATATATATAACCAGATTTTCATACAGGATTCAGGAACCATGCTAGGTATTTCAATGTGAAAGGGGCTTAATACACACAGTTAGGTGCTGATGCAATGGCAAAGGATTGGAGGAGTTAGGGTTGACACTGGAACACTTGCTCAGAATACAGTCACAGCTGTAATCCGGGACCAAATTTCATATGAACACATCACATTGGTGGAATTTAATTTGCATCCAGAACTCTGACTACAGAAGTGTCTGAAGAATGTGGCATTTACTTTTCAGCCCCTGCAGTATAGGAGTACATGTAAGGCGGAAATGAATGCGGAGTACCCATTAGCTGTATCTAGCTCTAATTGCCTAACAACTGTGACCTCTTCCCAGTGACCCCCCCCAACTCAGTGTTTTTGAGAATCCTCTCTGATACATTATCTCATCTATCTTCTTGACAACTCTTTGAGCTATGTTACTATTCTTATCCCCAATTTAGGGAAGAAAACAGGCTTTGAGCAGTTAAGTGACTGATCTGCTCAAGTTGAAATGATAGAACCAAGTTCTGCACCTAGGTTGTCTGACTTCAGATTCTGGACTTGTCTACTATGCTGTATATTTTATGTTTTGAACTTGTGTCATTTGTGTTCTCCAAGGACTTAAAGGAATGAGCCCCATTCAGTCCAGCTTTGTCCATTACACTAAATGGCATGAAAACTATAAATGTTTTTCGTGAATATATTGACGTTTTTGAAGATTTAATGAGATACCTTTCCCACAGATCATACTGTTGAGTAATAAGATGGTCGTGAGGGTAAAGGGAGAGGGGAGACAGCATGAAAAATGACATAAAAAACATTCATAGCTAGTGCCTATGGTCAATCAAATTCCTTTGATCTTGTCTGAAGTGAGCAGAAGCTGATTATTGCAGATACGACTCTCAACAACTGAAAAATTAACACTCAATACTGGGCATTCAAATACATTTTCTTATATGCAACAGAGGCTTCTTCTGGATTTTTCCAATGTTTTACCATAATTCTGCTTTATAGAATTCAAAAAAATGCTATAATTTGGTAATACTCTACTCAAGAAATAAATGGAATATGAATGCTTAGAAACATTTTCAGATGTTCCTTAATTCATTTCTTTGTCGTTGGGTACTGTTCTATGAACTGCTAATATAATGGTGGAAAAGAATGTAAGGTCCTAGTGATAGTTTTATTCTATGGGAAGAACAGACAATAGACAAGTAATCAAATGAACAAATAGCATACTTTAAGGATTTGAAAATTTCTGAGAGGGAAAAAAAATAAAGTTGTTTAGAAATAAACGGTTATTTTAGCTAGGCTGGTGCAGGAGGCTTCTCTAGGAAAATGACATTTGAGCTGAGATTAGAATGATGAGAGAGTCAGTCACATAGATATCTGGGGAGGAGTAATACAATCTGAGAAAATGGCAAATGCAGAGGCTAGAGATGGGGATGACCTTTATGTGTTCGAAGTCAAGAAAGAAGTTCACTGTGAATGGAGGAGTGGACAAGATGAGTGGTGGAGGTTGACGTTAGTTTCAAATCTAGGTTTTATTTTTCTTGCATGGAAGCTGTATTAGATTGCTATTAGTAGGGGGAAAGTACAACCCAATTTTTGATTCATATGGAGCAATTTGACCATTCATGAAGAGTGGACCCTCAGAACGTGAGAGTGGAAACAGAGAACCTATCAGGAGACTGTTAGTTTAAGTGAGAGCTGATGATATTTTGAATTAAAATTATAGTAGTGGAGATAAGTGAGAAGTGGTTAGATTCTGCGTGTATTTTTTGGTGGAACTGACACAATGTCCTGGTACATGTGTTTCAGGGTTCGAGAAATATGGAGGAATCAAGGATGAATCCAGTGTTTTAACTTGAACAACCGAGTGGATGATGGTGTCATTTATTGAGATGAAGAAGACCAAGGAAAAAAGTGATTTTAGGTGGAAAGTCAATAATTCTTTTTTGGACACGTTAAATTTGAGATGTATTAGATACTAGATATTCAAGTGGAGATGCAGAGTAAGTGGATATATGAATCTGGAACTTAACAGGGGAGATTGGGGTTGAATGTTTGGATCTGAAGATCATAAAAATATGGATGCTTTTTAAAGCTATGAGATGGGTTAAGATTGCTTAAGGAGACTAGAAAGGCAGAAGTAAAAAGGCCAAGAAGAGACTGCTGGGTAATTGAACAAATCTGGCAGACAGGAGTCAGCAAAGGAGACAGGGAAAGAGAAACCAATGTGCTAGGGAAAAAAATCTAGAAAAATGAAGTGACAGATGCATAGAGGCTAGAGGAATAACAGAATAAGTCAACTATATCAAATGCTGAAGGATATTTAATAGGAGGAGGACAGATAATTGACCACCGAGTTGGCAAAAGGATGACTTAAAAGGAATGGTGTTTAAACAGTGGTGAGAAAGTTTTACAGAATATGAAAAATGAGCATTTTCTTCTGCAACATGGTCTCAACATGCCTAGAGAAATACAAGTGGGAGTTTCTTTCTTTTTTTTTGAGGTGGAGTCTCACTCTGTTGCCCAGACTGGAGTACAGTGGTATGCTCCCGGCCACTGCCACCGCAGCCTCGAACTGCTGTGCTCTGGCTATCCTTCTGCCTCAGCTTACCAAGTAGCTGGAACTACAGACCTGCGCTACCACACCCGGCTAATTTTTTGATTTATTGTAGAGAGGAGATCTTGCCAAGTTGCCCAGGTGGGTCTTGAACCCTTAGGTTCATGCAATCTACTCGCCTTGGCCTCCCAAAGTGCTAGGATTACAGGCTGAGCCACCGAGCTCGGCCACAAGTTTCTTTTTTTAAATTTTTAAATTTTATTTACTTATTTTTTTTGAGTTGGAGTCTCACTCTGTTGCCCAGACTGGAGTGCAGTGGCCGCTCCCGGCCACTGCAGCCTCGACCTGTTGGGCTCCGGCGATCCTTCTGCCTCAGCCTTCCAAGTAGCTGGAACTACAGGCGTGCGCTTCCACGCCTGGCTAATTTTTTGATTTATTGTAGAGATGAGGTCTCGCCAAGTTGCCCATGCGAGTCTCGAACCCGTGGGCTCAGGCAATCCACTCACCTCAGCCTCCCAAGGCGCAGGATTATAGGCTGAGCCACCGAGCCCGGCTCACAAGTTTCTTAATGGGGTCAGAAAATTGGTGGTTCTTACTTTTGTCTCCAAGGCTTTGCCGTGTGGTTTGAGGTTAGTTTTACAAAACCTTCCTGCATCTTGAATTGGAGATTCAGGATTATAATTTCCACCATCAAACTGTATTCTTATTCAGAAGAATAGTAAAACAACCTCATAGTACTATTTTCTGATAGATTTGACTGATTCAATTAATTAAAAAAATTACTTATAGCATAATTGAACATTGTATCTAGGGCAAACTCAGGAGACATTAAGTAGGTGGTGAATGCCCTGTTTTGTAGATGGTTGATGGAAAATTTGAATAATTTACAAAAATGTCCTTCCCTCGAGTATCAAGTAGTTCACTGAATTATGTTGGTGTTCCTAAACACTAATGCACATAATGAGAGAATATTCTCCTTTATACATGGCATCTGGACTGGGAACGGAAACAGAATGTCAGCAGATATAGCAAAGGTTATAATAATGGTTACACCAATCTGGCTGACTGTGCTGTATGTTCTTTTGACTGCCTGTGGGTGAACAAAAAAAAAAATCTTAAAAGCAAATAAACACATTAACACCAGGCAGACAATGTTTTGAGACAATGCCACATTGCAAATATCATATGTGGACTCCTCTCAGGGGTTGTGAGTTTGGGAAAGTTATGTTTTGGGATATGTCATTGCATTCGATGAAATGTGGAGCTTTCTTTCCTCTTCCCTGTGGAGAAGAGTTGGAAATGTTGTTTAAGGGTTATAGCTCATGCCAAGACGTGGATGTTGATGTCCTAGTTGTTTCCTGACTCCCCCTCTGTGAGCATATGTTCAGCTTGGCTCCTCTGCGTTGTCTGGAGGAGGCTTCAGAGTGGTTCTGGGCAGAGCTAGGCACTTGCTGAAGAGCATCTGATCCCACTTCACTTCCCTGTGGCCTGGCTTACTGTGTCAGTCACCAGTGGGAAGCTGGTAACTTGAGTTTGGGGCCCTATCCATGAAGTGAGGCACCACAGTCATTGCACATACGAGACAGTGCTCATGGATTATTAAAAAAGACATCTTGACTGTTTTGCTAGTATCTGGGCAATGGAAAGATGCCCTAATTATTCCATAGTCAAAAGGATCAACAAGATGACTGTAGCACATGAAATAATACACATGGAAACAGTTTGTCAGCCATAAGGTATACGAATTGGTTGTTAGTGTGGCAAACATTAGTGTTTCTCAAAGGATAAAAATATGTACTATGAAGCGGGGGTGGGGGGTGGGATTGGCAGTAGTGGGACACTGCCTGCCAGGAGAGGGGGCACATCTCATCAGCAAGGTACCTACACAATGAACATTTGTATACCTAACCCTGAATTGTACCACACATCTTTAAAATAAAAATTTTTTTAAAAAAAGAAAACTCAAGTTTCATGTACAGAGAGGCAACTGACATGTTTGGATCAGGATATGGTAGTTAGGAGTAGTGGGTCTTCTAAAAAACTAGTGATTGCACACTCATCCATATACATTCAGTTAGGGTGGGGGAACAAAATACAGTAAAGGCCAAAAAAACCCCAAAGAGACCTTTGTAGGATGGTTGGATAATGCTACTAACTGCCAACTAGTCACATAATATCATAAATAGTAGAAGCTTTCCGAAGAAAGATTGCATTCAGATTATTTTATTAGTCTATCATCTCATCAATAAAAAAATGGGGATGAAGGTTCTTAGAGGCAGAGTTAGGATACAACTCAAATACCTGGTGTCATCTGTGTTAAGCTGAATAAGGCATATAAGCTAATGTAGCCAAAGACCAGGAGCCTGAGCAGGCACTATTATTAAACTGTGGTAAAATAGAGAGGTGTTATAGTAATGTTTTTCTTTTTTTTCAGAGAATAATGATCAGTCTTTATAAAGTCCATTTTTAAATGCTCTTCATAAAACTTTTTGACCCAGCAAATTCTTGTTTTAAATAATACCAAAGGAGAATATGTTCATGGTAGTTAGAACTTATGAAATCAGTGGAATATGCCTGGAACTGGAAAAATTTGCACATGTAGGGGAGGCAGGGCTATTTATAAATAAAAATTCAATGTCAGACAGTAAAAAAGTACATCAAATGAATTATTTGCAGCCATGCAACATCGACCTCCTACATTGCAGGAAAAATATGACAATTTTTTAGATAATATAATTTAAGCAGAAATGTTGCTTTTAAAAATGAGGGCTCATACTTCTGATTGAAGTGTTAATTGTAGAAACACTTTGGAAAATAGTTTTCATTTCCTAAAAAAGTAAAATGTATACACTAAAACACAGTTCTGTAACTTGGTGAAACACACATGTGCATCAGGGGACACATCAATGTTCATAGCAACGCCCTTAAAAACAAAAACAATTGGAAATAAGTCAAACACACTTCTACATTTATGGTGGATGAATTCTATTGTATTCATAGGATGGAATAATATAATGTGAGAACAGATGTACTACGACCTATTTAGGATGAAACAGAAAAGAAAGCTGTGTAAAATACATATGCAGAATTTCATTTATATAAAATTTAAAAAGCATCTGAACTAAACAACATGTGTATAGAACCCTTATGTGGGTTGAAACTGTAAGACAATAACATAAAATTAGGGATAGTGGCTACCTCTGAAGGGAGAGCGGAGTAGGGATGCTACCTTATTGTTATAATTGTTCTATTATTGTTGTTAATCTCTTACAAGTTAAACTTTATCATAGTCATGTATGTATTGGAAGAGACACAGTATATAGGAGGGGGACCCCCTAAAAAACAGAATTATTTTTTGGAGGGCAGGCCCCTTGTAGTACAGGCTTCCCCTGCTATGTTAGTATTTTAGGACCCCATTGGCATCAGTATACCAGCTAGTGTTGTTGTAAGAGACTGCATTCAAATTATGTGAATTTTTGGGGGAAATTCTTTCAGTATATTTGCCTATTTCATGAGGGGTGATTTATGAGCACAAATGCCCACACTGAGCTTAGTGTTCAACAGTTTTTAGCAAAAATGGCATGACCCCTCTGGCTCACTCTCCCTGTTCACCCAAGTGACCTTTTTGTTTGTTTTCCCAGATGAAAAATTCTTCAATGATTTGCCGTGTGGAAGACATGAAACAATAAATGGCAGAAACTCTAAAAGACATCAAAATGGATGAGTTCAAAAACTGTTTTGAGCAGTGGAAAAAGCATCTTGATAGGTGTATTGCATCAAATGGAGAGTACTTTGAAAGTTACTGAAGTTTAAACATGTAAGTATAGATACATAATTTTTTATAAATGAATTCAATTTGGGGGGTACCCTCTGGTATATAGGGTTTGTTTCTACCTGTAGTTTCAGATATCCACCGGGGATCTTCGAATTATGTGCAAGATTACAGGGAGAACTGCTGTGTTTGGCTTTTGTGATTGAGTTATTTCGCCTAGTGTAGTGTCAAGGTTTATCCATATTATAAGATGTATAAGAAGTTCCTTCCTTTTTAAGGCTGAATACTATTCCATTTTATGTATATTCCACATTTTGTGTATTCATTCATCTGTTGATGGACATCTGGACTGCTCTACCTCTTAGCTACTGTGAATAGTACTACTATGAACATAGGTGTGCAAATATCTCTTTGAGATCTTGCTTACAATTCTTTTGAATACATACCCAGAAGTGGAATTATTGGTTCATATAGCAATTCTATTTTAAATTTTTGGGGGGGATATCTTCCATAGTGGCTGTATCATTTTACATTTCCACCAACAGTGGAAGCAAGATTTTTCCTATTCTTGCCAATTTTTACCCATTTTTGCCAAAACATCTATTTTTTTTCTCATAGTTGCATTCTTGATGTATGTGAGATGATCTCACTGTGGTTTTGATTTTTGTTTCCCTAATTAGTAGTGATGTTGAACATCTTTTCATATATTGTTCACTTGTATATTATCTTTGGAGAAACATCTATTCAAGTCCCTTGTCCATTTTTTAATTTGTCTATTTTCTTGCTGAGTTAAAGAGTTTTTTTAAAAAAATATTCTGGATATTAATCTCTTTTCAGATTTAAGATTTGCAAATATTTTCTCCCATTTTGTAGGTTGCATTTTCACTCTCTTGGCTGTGTTTTTTGCTCACAAGTTTTTATTTTTGTTGCCTATGCTTTTGTTGTCACACCCAGGAAATCCATACCAAATCCAACGTCATGAAGCTTTCCTGCTGGTTTTTCCTTCTAAGTTTTGTAGTTTAGATCTGTCTTTCAGGCCACTTTAAGTTAATTTTTGTATGTGGTAAGGGTCCAATTACATTCATTTTGTAAAATTGTGTTAGAATTTTGTTAAAATCATCAGACATATCCTTGTCAAAATTCTTTTGTAGGTTAAATAAATATTTTTAAATAACACCTTGAGTACTTCATTTAGTTGTTTCCAGTTTTCACTTCAGTTTTTGAGGAGTCAGCTTTGAGTCTTGTTTCACTTTTCTAGTTGCTTTGAAGATCTTTTAGAATTATTATTTTTTTTACCATAATGAGTTTAGGTGTGGATTTCTTTCTGTTCATCTGATTTAAGATTTTCTGGATTACCTCAAGCTTCGGATGGATGTCTTTCAAGAGTTTTGCATCAATATTTCTTCTGCTAATCCTTCTGATTCTTTTTAGAATCATCTTTTGAAAATCTTAGTAAATCTGTATTATAGTTTCTCACTCTGAATATCATGTTTTCTAACATTTCAGACTTCATATTTTCCATCTCTGTGTTTTTGTATTACATTCTGCATTCAATCTTAGCTTTATTTTCCAACTCATTAACCTTCTTTTCTGCTGCATCAAATAAGTTAGTTAACTCATCCTTTGCTCTTTAGAGTGTTCATAGCCATATCCTTAAAAGCAAAAAACCCCCCAAAAACAAAAACCAGAAACAATGAAATACATATCTATATTTATAGGCATTTTATTATACTCTTCATTTCTATTTCAAATTTGCTAATTCTTAGTTTTTGTAGTTGCTTATTTTATATTCTTATTCTTATCATATGCTTATTCTACTTTTTATTTTACTTCTTTCTTAAGATGATGTTTGTATCATCCCAAATTTATATCCAGAACTATAAACTGTAATACCCAATGTGATGGTATTTAGAGATGGGGCCTTTGGGAGGTATTTAGGTTTAGATAATGTCATGAGGATGGAGTCCTCATAATAAGATGAATGCCCTTATGAAAAGAGGGACAGGATCTCTCTCTCTCTCTCTCGTTTTCTGTGTGTGTTTGTAGACACCAAGGGAGGCTATGTGATTATGTAACCAGGAAGAGGGTCTTCACCAACAATCTGCTGGTACCCTGATCTTGAGCTTTGAGCCTCCAGTACTGTGAAAAATAAATATTTATTGTTTAAGCCATCTGATCTATGGTAATTTGTTATGACAGCCTGGGCTGACTAAGACACTACATTTTCCTCTTTAAAAAGAAAGTATTACTTATTAATATTTTATATTCTTTGTCTGATAATTTTAACACCTGTGATTTTTGTGGATCTGATTTGTTGTTTGAGTCTTACTCACACAGGCTTGTTTCCTATTGTGTGATTTGTGTGTTTTGATTGTGAGCTTCTGCTGGCTGAGACTTTTATCTATGGGAATTCTTTAAGGTCTGGGGTTGAGGTCATTCCTCCGGAGAGAATTTGTGTTTGCCTCTGACAGGCTTCTAAAGGCAGAACAATTTGGACTACTTTAAATTAATTTTCCACTTGAGGTTTTTCAAGTCATAAAAATAATGTAAAGTCCGATCTCACATCTGTTATGAAGTTAGCTTTATTGTTAGAAATTCTCAGGTGAGACATTTTTTTTCTCTCCATCCATGGCCTATGACCAGCCAGGAAATTTTCCTCATTGTCTTCCTCCATGGGTGCTTTTATTTATATAGTTCACTCTTTTACTGGTGTCACTTTTTTCTGAGTGCCAACTTTTTGTATGTTGTGATCTGACTTCTTTTCTGGGTGCCTTCAGCGTGGTTTTTTTCAGTCTCACATTTAGCAAGTTGAAAACCAAGTGACTTGCAGATGCTTTTTGAAAATCCATTGATTTCGATACTTGGTTCCCCTCTGGATTTGTTCTTGCTATTTTTGGCCTCTGAGGTCAGGTCAGATGAATTTGAAAAGATATTTTAAAAACTGGCTTATTAAAAGTATTAGGTCAGAGAGTATCTATCCTGTTATAATGTTGGATGTATAATTCCTACATGATTTTTAGGTTTAAAATTACTGTGTATTATAATTATAATCATTTGTAATTTAATGCATTTCCTCCCATCTATTCAAATAGAGTATCCCCTGTTCACTTTTTGGATTACTGGGTAATTAAAACTTTCAGTTATATGAAATGTTTTGGTTATGTTCATGTTAGTTATTATAATAGATGGAACTCGGAAATCTTGTGTCTTAACACAGGTGAAATTCATTTCTTCTTCGCAAAAGTTCTCTTGGTGGTGGAGGAGAAAGAGTGGTAATATTCTTTCATGCAGTATTCGGGGACATAGACTGATGAAATCATTTCTTCCATACATGACTTCCAGATGACAGATGGGGAAGAATTATACTAGACGTTATTTTAGGCTACGAGTGGAAGCTCTGTACATCACTCCTGCCTGTATCCCATTGCCTATTCCTCAGTTGTAGAACTCATCCTGGAGGGACTGGGAGATGCAATCGTTGGTAAGGGAGTTGCTTCACAGCAATAGCTCAGAACCTTGGAATGGGAGCCTGAGTCTTGGTAACCAGCTAGTTTGTCCCTACCACAGCCCTCTTCTGTGGCCACCAAGTACCCATATGCATGCTTCTTTCCACACACAGACCACATTTTCCTCTTCCACAAAAGTGAAAACTCAAAATAAATTCCATTTCCATGTCCAGTGCAAAGTTGAGGATCTCCCTGTGATGTTCAGTCCTTTCCATCAGATCTACGAACAGCTTTCTATGATCTGATAAACTATTCAGTAAAAGATAAGTTAGTGTTTCTAGGAGCTCTTTAGATGCCAGAGTTCTTACATGAATCTCATAAATTAATCTGTCAATTTTACCATGTATTCTCTGGCCTCTTTCTCATATTTCATTGTAACCTCTTCTCCCTTCACCTTACAATAAAAAAAGATCCTGTGTTTTACCCCGGTCACTTTTGCTCTCAACTCGGGAATACTCAGCAGTTTCTTTGAAGCGAGATAAACATTGATTTCTTCTGTGTCATGGGGTACCTCTGCAGGGTTGCTTGCATTCCCAAGTGTTTGCACTTGGTAGGATAATTCTTTCTGCTTCAAATCTCTTTTATTTACCTTAGTGCACACCTGCTGTGAGTAGAATTGGGGCAGGGCAGGTTCCAGTTTCAGCTAGCTGCCACTTTGGGCTTCTGGCTACATTGCCAACTCTGACTCGTGATGTGAGAGTCCTTATCCATTTTTCCAGATCCTCTCTTCTATTTGACCCATCTCTTTCAGGGCCCCCGATCTTGCCCCAGTACTTCAAATGTGTCTAAAACCTCATCGTGCACATGATGCAAATTTTGCCTCTACGTAGTACCTCACTTCTTACTCTATGTAGTGTATAGAAAAACCAGAGTACACAGTTTCTGTCAGTTTCTTGTGGGAAGAGGTGTTACCTAGTTCCAAATATCAGAATACCTGAGTCTCAGCTCCTACCCAGACAGGATTAACTAATACTCATTCAGTGCTTTACTAGATCTTATGATAGTACTATGAGGTTTTTATTGGAATTATTTCCATTAAGTCCCAAATGAATGTATCGCACTGAGAAAGAAAGGAAACGAAGAGAAAGGTGTTTGGAAAAATGCCCTGTATCAAATGATAATTTTCCCTCTACAACAGATGTATCGTCACTCCATAATGCAACCAAGAACAGGCATAAAGTGTGTGGAGCAGATAGACCAGCAGCTGTGACTGCTTGCCTGGAAGCATGGCTTTGAAGTAACAGCAGAACTGCTTTGGATAAGATGAAAAATTGGGCCCCACGTGGAATCAAATATTAATTTAGGAAAATAAAAACCAGATTGTTTTGGAATTCAAAAGCTGTATCCTGTTGTTTTCTGCACCTGTGTTTAAGATTCTTTTGGGTCAATTTATAAACTTTGACCTCCCCGTCCCCCCCCCTCCGCCCCCGCTCCCACCCCCGCCCCACCTCGGGTTTTTGTAAGGTCAGAAGCATGGTGAGAATTTTATGATTCCAGGAATACCACCCGGAGCTTTTGTATTCCAGGACAATATCCGAAGGAAAAGAATCTGTCTCGGTGGTTGCTTGCTTTTATTTTTGGATTTATCTTTTTCCTGTCATCTCTGTCCTCTTTCCTTCCCCCCCATAATGCTATAAAGATGGAAGACAGGCAAGATGCATAACTTTAGGTTTGCAGGGATAAAAAGGCTAATCTTTACTCAGCCTAAGGGAATTGCTAAGCAATCAGAAGTTAGCTAATGAGTACAAACAGACCATCTATTCTTGAAGAAAAGACCTAAAATAAGCTCTGGTGGAGGAGGAGAGAAGAAATGAGAGATTCACACTTCCCCAATCTCTTCAGATCCAAAGTGTTGAGAGAAAAGTGAGAGATTACTTGAAAAATTAAGAAGTTAAAGCATGAATAAATTAATGGTTTTGATGAGGACAGGATGTTGGTTAAGTAAAAATATGGCAAAAATATAGAAGAGATCCAGGAAGACATGAGAAAAAGTACTTCAAAGTACTTATATAAATGTCCCAATAATCTGAAACTTGAAACTGTTTGACATGTCATTTTAAAAGTTACAAAGAAGAAGAAAACAAACAACAAACAACAAACTTTTGTTACTATAGAGTAAAATTCTAAAATACAAGCCGAAAAAGAAAAAAACCTCATTCATTTGGTGATAATTAGTGTTAAATTGATTTATATTCTTCCAAACTTTACAATTCAATTAATACTTCGTGAAATCTTAAACTTTTGAAACTTACTCTATCGATATTTGAAGGGGATATATTCTTGTATTGATAGCAGTCATTCACCTAAATCTTCTCTTAAAAATTATACCTCTTTCCCAGCTTTCCAAATCTGAGATTACTTAAGGAAAGAATTCCTGCTGGATGGTAAGCTGCCAGGCTGAAGAATTAGAATAGTAATACAAAAAATCAAGGGAAAACTAAAGGAAGGTGAGAGACTGACTCCATCTACATTGCTGATTTGGGGAAGGGGAACAAGAACTCTCTAGGAGCAGAATAGAAGAAAGAGATTTGTAGAGATGCAGTAGTCTTAGGTTATAAGAAAAGTAGAGCAGAGAACAAAGCATTTCAGAAGTGCAGCTATGAGTTTAAAAATTAGATTCTTTTTGGTGTCATAAATAAGTTGTGTAGTAAATGTTGTAATACGTTTTTTACATACTTTTGGTTATTATTTGAATATAGAAGAATAAACATTGTGTCACATGAAAGCTTTCCTATTAGGTTATATTTAAGTAATAATTCATGTAATAGACTCTAGTAATAAGGATATTTGATGTGTTATAACTTTTGTAAATATTTTTCATTGAATTACTTAAATACTCTGAGTGTCCAATGATATATATATATATATTTTTTGAGTTGGAGTCTTACTCTGTCACCCAGGCTGGAGTGAAATGGCACACTCATAGCCACCGCAGACTCAAACTGCTAGGCTCATGCGATCCTTCCGCCTCAGCCTTCCAAGTAGCTGGAACTACAGGCACGTGCCACCACACCAGGCTAATTTTTCGATTTGTTGTAGGGATGAGGTCTCGCCAAGTTGCCTAGGCTGGTCTCTAAATGTGATTTTTTTTCCCTCACATCCTTCTGATAATGAACATAGTTAAATGCAAACGTAAACAAATAGGCTTTTGTAATTATATGTTGAACAATGAGTAGAGAGTTGTTTTTGAATATTTTACGGCATCTTATGTACACTTCTCCAACAAATTATGCAGCCTAATTTGGTTATTTGTAAAGAGGCATGGAAGGAGTAAAAGTTGAGAATATGACTATTAACATGTTGTTAAAGTATTTTTTTCTGGTTTCTTAAAGCCTTTGAATTCTATATTTCTTAGGCACTAAAACTACTTGAGCAAATCTTTGGGAAGGTCTGGGCTTCAGTCCAGGCACCTGCAGGGCTGGCTCATGCAAACAGAGAAATACAGGTGATTTATCTCTGGCATTTTTCTGTTCAGTGTCCCTGGTTTCTTGCTGTGCCTAAACTGTCAAGAATTCTCCTGCCATTTTGTAAGTTGTCCTTAGTTCCTATTAGGGGGTGAGTGAATATGATCCTGTAGGAATAACTTTTTTTGGTAGGAGACCCTTAAAAGACTGGAAAGTTTTTTACTAAGAAACGTTGGCCAGGCTGGGTGGCTCAGCCTGTAATCCCAGCATTTTGGGAGGCCGAAGCGAGTGGATTGCCTAAGCCCGTGGGTTCGAGACCAGCCTGGGCAACTTGGTGAGACCTCATTTCCTCATCTCTACAATTAAAAAAAAAAAAATTAGCTAAGTGTGGTAGCACGCGTCTGTAGTTCTTGAAAGGCTGAGGCGGCGGAAGGATCACCGGAGCCCAGCAGGCCAACAATGGGGTGGCCGTGAGCATGCACTGTACTCCAGCCTGGGTGACAGAGTGAGACTCCAACTCAACTCAAAAAAAAAAAAAAGAAAGAAAGAAAAAGAAGTGTCATTTATTATTTCTTTACTTTTTAAAAAAATTTTTTAAATTTTAAAGATGTGGGGTACAATTCAGGGTTGGGTATAAAAATGTCCATTATGCAGGTACCCTTGTTGATGAGCTGTGTCCCCCTTCCCCAGGCAGCTTCCCTCTACCGCCAAAACCACCCCTCCCCTGCCCCTGCAGTCTCCCACTACTGCCAATCCTTTTCTTATAGTATTACATCATTGTTCAAGGTCTGCTTATGAGTGAGAACATGTGATAGCTCCTTCTTTCATTCATTCATCCATTCATTCAATTTCTGTATAATGGCCGAGTACTACTAATAATGAGTTCACATTTTCTGATCACTTAGCACATCCCAGAAGCTGTTCTAGGCACTGTACCTATATTATAAGCTAATTTTGCCTTCATGACAACACTATGAAGTAAGAACTTTATTCTCGTTTTGTAGGTGAATTAACAGGAGGGATTGTTACATAACTTTACCAAGGTCTGCAGTTAGCAAGGGACTGGACTGGACAGGTAGTCTGACTTCAGGGCTGTCCAATTCCTGCTTCCGGCAGCGTGATCGTTATTGAGGGTACAAAGATAAGCAAGGCACAGTCCTCCAAAGCTGTAACTGAACTCACTTTTATGAGTCCCTGTCTTACTTTTCACACACCATTTCAAAGTCTCTTTTTGGGTTGAAGGGAAAGAAGATTAGACACATCTCCAAGACATCTTAAAGATAGGGGAAACTTTCTTTTGGAGGGCGCTTTATGCAGAACTATAGTACTTCCTATAATCCTAGCTTTACTATCTGCTTCTCCAGCTTTTCAAAAAATAATTATTGGTGACACATGTGCCAAATGCAAAGTTAAGTGTTCAGGGTTATTGCATTGAAATACTTTCAAGTACCTAGTTTTGAATTTGCAGTAAAACTTCTGAAATCAATATTTCTCAGATGTTTATGAAACAAATTATTATTAAAATTGCTGCAAAGAGAGCAATATCCATGAGATCAAGTTTCAAATGCACTAAAGTTTATTCCAACGTTGGACCTTTTTGCCTTCAGTAACTGTTTTCCAGAAAATACATGTACTTTTTTTGTGGACACTATTCTATGACTTTATATTCTCATCTAAGAAAAAATGAGTTGATGCAATTCATTGATAGTAAAGTTTCTCAGCCCTGGCTGCATATTTTAGTCACCAGAAAAAATTTTAAAAATAATACTGTTGCCTGGATCAATTCATAGAGTTTCTGATTTAATTGCCTTGGTTAAAGCCCTCACATCAGAAATTTCTACACATACTGGAGGGCATATAAATATGTTGAACACTACTGAATTAGAATGCAAAATGGTTTTATTTTCCCCTCTCCCTGTCTTCCTTCACTGTCCTTCGATTCTTAGAACTATGCAGTAATTAATCAAAACCTATTTTTAAAAATGAGTCAAGAAATAAACTCTCCAGAGAAATGATTTATAAGTGATCAATAATTTTATCCTTTGCTCATTTTTAATATTCAAAGCATAACTAAATGGCATCATTAGAATAAAAATCAAATTATAGCACAGCTGTGTTAATCATGAAAACAGATGAAAGCTTTAGTCCTTCTCATTTGGTTTCCTTATTTTGAGTCAGGCTTTTGTGTTTCTGTTTTCTTACACTCCCTGTTCCCATTCCCTCACTTTCACTGCTTCCCCTCTCACCCTGTTTAACATTTTATTGGTATACAAAAGCTTGACATTGTTGTGGTTTCCTCAAGGTCTTTCACAGGTGCCACACTTTGCATCTCTTATCTCGAATAAGGAAAAGTGTGAGGGGTAAGGAAGATTAAAAACACACTGTAATGATACATACCCTTCACTTTCACATTTAATCTGTGCCTAAAGATATTGTGACCTAAATTACAAAATATATTATCGTTTCAGAAAAGGCAGCTACTCAGGCTTACTTACTCTTAGCAAGTTCAAATTGAACTCCATGGAATATGGAACAGGAAAAATTATTTGCAATCTATTCAGCCACCAGCCCTTCCTTTGGGCTGAAAAGAATATACATTTGTATTCCTGTTATACTGTGTTGTGCTCTTCCATCTTTCACCATCCCTGAGGACAGAGTGAGAGTTGGAAGGAGGGAAGGAGATGCTAGCTAAGCTCCCAGGGTTTTGGCAGAAGGAATAATGGGAATAAAATGCATGTTTAGCCCAACAGTCCTTCTTAAGTGGCACATAAATAAATAGTATTCAATAATAGTTTGTGTATGGTACAATTATTTTTATTCAGAAGTGTAAATATGCAGATATACAGTATCTTGAAAATACAAGAAATCCTTTTTTTCTTTATCTCTGGAAACCAGATAAGCACTTATGAAAAAGCAATCAAACTGATTATGACTATTATGTAGAGGCCTAGACTGTGACTTAAAACTATAATAATTTTCTTCATCACTACTAGGAACTGTTAAAAAGAAAGCAGGCTTAGTGACCAAATAGTCACATTATGAACTCTTCTGAGTGACCATGTAAATAAAGCTGCCCCCTCAAAGAAAGTGAAAGTAGAAAATTAGTAACTGGCTCTGGAAAATATCAGGATCCTTGAAAAATGTTCAGCCTTGTTTTTAATAACATCTTCAAATGAAAATTGATGTGCATAAAGGTATTTCTTTTACCTTTCCTTTTTGTTTAATTATGAAAACTGATCTATTTTATAATATCTTTTGTTGCTGATGCATTTCACAATTATCAAATTATAGCATTGGAATATCATGCTTCTATAAGTGATTATCATATTCCATAGCTAGTATTTACTTTTAAAATAATAATTGTCAATTTCTACGATCATGGACCAGTGTATTGGATAGCTAATGTTGAATAGAATCAATAATATAGCAAACTGGTTACCATTTTGGTAGAAAAGTTTGCTTTTGGAAGTAATAGTTTCAACCTGTCTTAAAAATTGCTGCCAAAGCCATTATTCTTCACCTAATGAGAGACTTTCCTGGACTCCTAATGAATACGGCCATTCTCCAGTGCAGTGTTCAATACTGACTGTGGACCGTGCTGTTCCAAACCTGAACTGAAATTCATCAATGCCTGTCTTGTTGGTAAAATCATTAGAAAGCAATGCATTATTAAAGAGTTTTTCAGACACAGAGGGTTTGGAATTGCTATTGATAATAAGTGTTGCTAATGTTTTCCTGCAAAATAGTTATGGTGAAAAGCCATGAATCTAAAGCTTCAAGCAGTTTTGGAAGCCTGGAGTAGAATATGTAACTCCCTGTGATACTTATAAGCTTTGAGTGATAACTGCTTTTTTGTCCATTAGTTAGAAACATATAGGAGTTCCACAGAATCTCCCAGAAAAATTGCCCACAAAGAATTTTGTAGTGTCAAAGGTTTTTCATTTAGATGAGTTGTTCTCCTATGTTTATTGAAGAGTACTAGGTCCAGAGGTCAGTGGATAAATAGAGCCCTTCAGTTGCTGAATTTCAAGTCCGTTGATTTTATGAGTACCCAGTAAGGAAAGGCAACATAGCAATAAAAAAGTACAAATAACTTCAAATGTTATGTTGTATTTTCCAAGACACACAATTATTCTACTTGTGTTGTCTCTGGCTTTTGATCATTTGACCTGATCTTTTTTGAAGGTTCTGTCTTGGCAAATATTATTTTCATTATTATAGATTTTAAAAATTTAGTTTTTGTATTTTTATATTTGATTCTACTGTGACAGTAAAGGATTTTATTCAATCGCTTAGCTACATCCTGTACTGATATTTACAGTTTAAGTGGTTTTTACCATACCCCCAAGTATACCTAGCCTGAAAATGATGACCAGTTAGCTGACCTGCGAGCAGTAAACACAAAAGCAGACTTTTCAATAAAAACTTTTGTTGTCGTTGTTTTGTTTTTTTTAAATTAATTACTGTAGTCCCATTGAGTGAATTTGAAGCTCATTTGCTGAAATTCATTAGCAGGGGTCATGGCAAGCTGAACATTTGCTCTGAGGAGTCTAATGGAAGAATATATTGAGTTCCTATGCCATGTCTAGACATATAGTTAGAAAACTATAGGTGTGATGAGGCGAGAAGTTGGTGACATAATGGCAGTTTATAGAATACAACTGTGATTCAGATGACTTAGCTGTTTTCTGCCTCATACCATTAAAAAAAAATCTAATTATAATAGAAACAAACATTGTTTTTAACATTTATATATGCCAGGCTTTATTTGAGCACTTTGCATGTTTTAACTAATTTGAACCTTCTGAGAACCTCATGAGGTGCCATGATTGCCTTCTTTTAAAGAAGGGGATTGGGGCAGGTTGAGAGTAAAGAACTTGTCAGAATTTAAAGTCAGGCAGTTGGGCTCCAGAGCTCTCACTCTTTTTTTCCTCTTTTAATTTTTTTATTTTAAAGATGTGGGCTACGATTCAGGATTGGGTACACAAATGTTCATTATGCAGATACCCTTGCTGATGAGGTGTGCCCCCCTCCCCAGGCACATTCCCAATACTGCCAATCCTACCTGCCTCCCCCCACCCCCAGCAGTTTCCTGCTACTGCCAATCCTTTTCTTATGGTATTACAATAATTGTTCAAGGTCTGCTTATGAGTGAGAACATGTGATATTCAGTTCTTTGTTTCTGTGATACGTCACTCAGTATTAGAATCTAAGTCCGTCTAGGTTGCTGTGAAGTTCATGATTTTGTCCTTCTTTATGGCTGCATAATATTCCATCGTGTACATGTACCACATTTTTTAAATCCAGTCCTCTTTTGGTGGGCAGCATGGTCGGTTCCATGTTCTTGCTACTGGGAACGATGTAGAGCTCTCGCTCTTAACCCTGTGCTCTGCAGTGTTACCATTTTGGGGACCTAGGTTTGGGAGGATCGTAAGACATTCAGTATGAATGAGGAAACCGAATTTGGTAATTTAAAAAATTGCAAGCTCACATAACTAGTTTGTGGTAAATAGATACTGGAATTCAGGCCTTCTGACACTTCAGACAATGTGTGGTTGGAAACAGAGGCTAGGAATGTGACTGTAGTATAGTTGTGTTAACATGAAGCCCTGTTGGAGGTAAAAACCCCAGTACAGTGCCTGTTCCTGCCATTGTCTAGCCTGATGAACCAGGAAGACAGCCTCCATGGGATTTGAATGCCTCCTTTTTGAACAAAAAGTCAGTCAAAATCGTCTCTAAGCTTTTTCACTTCTAAAATTCTGTGATACAAATTTAGTTCCTCTCTTAGTTCCTCTCTTTCTCCTTCTGTGTGCACATGAATATCCCTAACCTGAAAATCTAAAATGTTCCAAAATTCAAAACTTTTTGAGTACTGATGTGATACCACAAGTGGAAAATTCCACACTTGACCCCATGTGATGGGTCATAGTCAAAACCAGTCAAAACTATTTCACACACAAAATTATTAAAAATATTGCATACCTTTAGGTTATGTGTATAAGGTATATATGAACCAAATGAACTTTGTGTTTAGACTTGGGTCACATCCACAAGATATCTCATTATGTCTATGCAAATATTCCAAAATCCAAAACACTTCTGGTTCAAAACATTTTGAATAAGGGATTCTCAACCTGTGTATGTGTATTTATTTTAGAATTCTACTGTTGGGAAAGTTCATTTGAGAAATAGTGATTTAATGTTAGGTAGAACTTTGGACCATCCAAGTTATTTCTCAGCTAATACACTACATCAAAGTTTGATTTAGCAAAAGAAAATCATGGATCATAAATAGAAAGAAATAGCATTAATTTATTTTAAAAACTTACCTTTTACAAGTGAGATTTTAATATTGATTACATCAAACAGTTGTATAATACCTATAAACATGTAAAAACACTGTCTTTTTAACCTGTTTTTGTTCTTTCTTCAAAGCATCTCTCAGTACTTAGAAAGGTGTAATGCATTTGTGTATACTTGTTCTCTGTCAGCTCCCCACTAGAGTGCAAGTTTCCAAAAGGTGTGACTTGTTTTGATCATATGGTATGTCTATCATCAAGAGCACAGGTCAGTAAACTTTTCTGGGAAGGGCCAAATAATACATATTTTATGTTTGGCAGGCCATATTGCCTCTACTGCAGCTAGTTAACTCTGTTGTAGCATGAGCGCAGTCACAGAGAATACCTCTAAGTATTTAAGTGTAGCTGTGTCCCAATAAATCTTTATTAACAAAGGCAGTTGGTGTGCTGGATTTGACCTGTGGGTTGTAGTTTGCTAACCCTTAGAGCAGGTCCTGTTCTCTAATAGAAGCTCAATAGCTATTTATTAAGTTAATGAGTAAGAAAAGTAACTGTGTGTGTTTATTCATATTATAAAAACATTTAAAAAATTCTACGATTTTTTCATACATCTTTAGCCCTCTCTAGACTAAAGTCCTCTGTTGGAAGACATATTACTCCTCGACATATTCTTTTCTGTAAGGTTTCATTTATCTAACATTTGGTCTTGTGAACATCTGCTAAGGTTGGATCAGCTTCTTATTTGCCTTCAACAAGTGTCCTTTTTCTTGTTTTCCTGTCCTATCTTAAAACCTATCTGTTTATCAATAGCCTTTTATTGATTTTTTTCCCCCTGACATTTCTACCTACTAAGCTTGTACTGTTGCCCCAAGAATCATGTTCTTGGCTTAAATGATTTCTTTAGCATAGAATTTTGATCTTTGGAACTATTATATATAATTCCATGATTCAAGAAAATAAACCTTTAGGGTTTTGATTTAGGCTTTATTTTACTTTTAACAGCCTTGCTAAAACTGTACTTTTCTATTGAGGAAGTTGAAAGAAAAAAGAAATTAAGGGTGTAGTTTAAAGTTGATAGGTCCTTTAAGAATCTTTAAATGCTTTTTTATTTTTTAAATTATAGATTCGGGGGTGGTACACTTGCATATTCATTACATGGACATATTGTGTGGTGATTAGGATTGGTTCCCAGGTGGCTCATTCCCCAGATAGTAAAGAAACAGAAACAAAACACTGCATGTTCTCACTCTTATGTGGGAGCTAAAAGATCACAAAGATGGCAATAGTAGACACTGGGGACATCAATAAGGGGAGGGGGGAAGGGAATTATGGTTAACAATGTTAAATGCTTTTTTAAATTAAAAAATTGAGCAGAGAATGAATGAGGGTCTTGAAATGTATGAATTTTTGATAATGCTTTCTATAGATTTTTATTTGGTCACAGTTTAAAAATAAAATTTAATTGTCGTAGACACCGGGTCTATAATTTGATATTTCCCTACTTACAAGTTAATAATGTCACCTGTTAATATTTCATGGATGCTGGCAGAAAATAGAATACTCCCAGGTTAGAGACTAAGGGACTTTATGGATCATGACATAGCAAGCAGCGAGTGCATTAGTACATTTGTGTTGGTGCCCCTTTCTCCCAGCTCCTATGGAAGCTATACAGTATACCCCAGCAGTATGCTAAGCACGCAGTGCATTTGCATTGTGGCAGAGGAACACAGAGTTTTGCCAGTCTACTGCTTTTATGGAAAGCAGTAAACAAAACCTGCTCTTGTCTAGAGGCAGAAGGTCCCGTATTTTCCAGGGTTGGGGTTGCTCACTACAAACACAATCCTGAGAAATGGACTGCATAAAGAGCAGTCAGCCCAACCTAGGCAGCATAACGAGACCAAGACCTCATCTCTACAAAAAGAAAAAAGAAAAAAAGAAAAAAAAATTATCCAGGTATGACCAGGTGTGGTGGCTCATGCCTATAATCCCAGCACTTTGGGAGACCAAGGCAGGAGGATTGCTTGAGAGCAGGAGTTTAAGACCAGTCAAGGCAATATAGCAAGACTTCTCTCAACAAAAAAAAATTAGCCAGGCTTGGTGGTGCATGCCGTTCCCAGCTACTAGGGAGGTTGAGGTGGGAGGATCACCTGAGCCCAGGAGGTC
>CAUYQG010253544.1:0-17819 GCA_963574415.1 Tarsius wallacei
CTGGAGTCCTCCCTCTCTCACCATCATTGGTTGGGTGTACCTGCACCCATTGGGCCCTGGTAACTGAGGATCTATCTTCCACTGAATATTCCATACTGGGGGTGGCGCGGGGGGGGGGGCTGGGGAGCATGCAGACAGAAACAGGGCCAAGAGCTCCATGAGGAAAGTGTCACCCTATGGTCTGGCATGAGGAGGGAAGAGAGGCTGGGTGCTAGGAACTGGGGCAGAGAAGAAAGGGAAGAAATGGAGAAGTGGCAACGGGAGCAAGCAGAGGATATGGTACTGGAGGTGGGTGAGGCGTTGGACCCACCTGCACCTTGCTGGGTGTAGCTTCCTGCTTTCTGTCAAGGAAGGATATTCAGACCCTGAGCGGCTCCCCCTCCAGGCAGGTGTGAGGCCTCTCCTTCCATCTCTGCCCCTGGGCTCATATGCGATGTTCAGGGAGCTACAGTCAGACCTGGGAAATGGTTAACCCTGGACCAGGCACCCACCTGGCTCACAGCCCTCTCCACCAACCACTGGGGACCCCCCTTGTGTTTGCAGTATGCCCCACACTAGGCTGACTAAAGTCTCGATCCCCTCACCCCCCAACCTCCACCACCCCCCAGTAGGGAAAATTCAGTGGAAGATAGATCCTCAGGTACCAGGGCCCTAGGGGTGCAGGGACACCCAACCCATGATGGAGAGAGAGGGAGGACTCCAGGAAGCCTTCCCCTCAAAAGTCAAGTCTAAGGTGATTCAAGAAGGATGAAGAGGACTTGGGCAGGTAACAGGCGGTGTGTCTTTAGCAGAGGCGTTAACATGGATTGATGATAATATTGTTTAGAATGGTAAGAAAGAGAAAGAAAATAGAGAGAGGAGTTGACTAGAGGCTGGGGATCCCCAAGGTAAGGTTCGGAGCCCAGAAGGACTCGGTCCTGAGGGGCGCAGGAAGCCATGCGAGGACTTGAGGTAGTGAGTGATTTACATTTTGGAGAGACCGCTCTGGCTGCTGAGTGGAGAAGGGCTGGGGGGAGCTGGAGGCAGGAGACTGTAGACTGAGCATGTTACTACAGCAGACGAGGGAAGGGGTGCTGTGGATCTGCACAAGGGCCAAGGCTTGGGCAGGTGGAGGAAGGCGTGAGATGGTGGATGCTGAGGTTCAGAGGAAAGGGTTTTGTGTAGAGCCCCAGCCCCGGAGTGTTGGAAAAATAAGAAGCTGGAGGTTAGGGAGTGGGGCGATGGGTTGTGCACTAGTGGGAGGGGCTTAGGAAGTTCAAATGGGGCCAGTGGGGTTAGAGCACCAAGATGAATTCAAAAGCTGTTTATCAGCTAGCATAGGCTGGGCTTGGTGATTACTTGGCTGTAGGACAACCCCCAGGTGCCCCAGGTCTGTCATAATGTGGCCTGGAGGAGCTGGGCAGCATACAAAGGCAGAGCAGCCACTTAGTAGATAAGTTCCCAGTGGCTGATCCAGGAAAGAGGCCGAGCTGGGTCAGAGAGAACTGGATGGGTCATGTCCAAAGTACGGTCCTCCAGGGTCCTATCAGGGCCAACACTTCCATTTTACAGAAAAGGAAACTAGCCCTACCCAAGGCCATCCAATAAAATAATGACCACATAATGGGGACCAGAGCCTGCCCCTTTCAGCTTCCAGGAGGTACCCTTAGTCTCCACCACCTGACCAGAGAAAAGGTGGCAGGGATGGGATGCACAGTACAGAGTGGACCAAGAAGTAACGCCTTGAAGGCTAGAGATGGAGAAGGTCAAGGCCAAGAGAGTGGCGCCATGTTCCTGGGGCCCCGGGGATGAGACACCCAGCATGAAACAGGCCTGCAGGAGCACAGTCAGGTGTTCTCGGCCACCTGTTCCTCAGTTGGAGAAGGCAAAACCCAGCTCCCTGATTCATCCCTGTCCCCCAACCTGTCCTGTAAGTTTCAGAGAGAGAGAGATGGGACATGCCAGAGCATCCCCATTGCTACCGCCACCCCAGGGCTTCTGCTCTGCCAGGATCGAAGAGCAGGGCCAGCCTGGCCTGTCTGGAAGATCCCGGGCTCCTGCTCCAGCTCCTTCTCGGGGCTTTTCCCAGGCTGCCGCGCCCCCTCCTCTCCCACGCACTATGCTCACCCGCCCAAGGCGCCGGGCGCCAGCCCCGTAGCCCATCATTAACCAGCTCCATGTGGGGAGTTGGGGGTGGCATCAGGCAAGAGGAAAACATCGGCAGTTTCTATGACCCCAAAGGAGGGGCGGAGGCGCCGGGCATGGACGGTAGCAATTAGCCCCCGACTGTGGGATCATGGGATGTTATCACCACTGCTGGCAAGGCGGAGCTGAGGAGCTCCAAGGCCCCAGGACACCTGGAGCCATCCCAGCCAGCACTCCCCCCAGAGGAGATCTCCCCAGGCCCACCTCCCATCCGCCAAAAACTACACCAAGGGATGCAGAGATGCTGGGCTAATATAGCGGCACAGGGCTGGGCCCTGCTCAAGTCCAGACCCGGCCCTAGCGCCTCCAGCTGCACCAAGCCCCAGGGAGGGGTGGCTGGGCACTGGGATGAGAACTGGGTCAGCTGGTCTACATCTGCTTCCTCACTGAGCCCTCCGACCTGGACACTCTGGACCCATCCTGGGTATAGAGGGGAGTCTGAAGGCAGGAGAAGCACCTGGACTAATGGGGAAATGTGCCCAGGGCATAGACACAAGACAGGACAAGTTCAAAGGACTCAAGTGCGAGCCCTGCCCAAGTACTTTAGTGTGAGCCCTGCCCATGTAGGGTTTTGCTGGTGGAATGATAAAGTCCAGGTGACACTGATCGGCAAAAAACTTTTTTTTTTTTAGTCTGGGGTCTCATTCTGTCACCTAGTTGGAGTGCAGTGGCATGATCACAGCTCACCGCAGCCTTGGCCTCCTGGACTCGGGTAATCCTTCTATCTCAGCCTCCCAAGTACCTGATGGAACTACAAGCGCATGTCACCATGCCCAGCTAATTTTTAAATTTTTTTTGCAGAGATAAGGTTTTGCTGTGTTGCCTAGGCTGATCTCAAACTCCTGGGCTCAAGCAATCCTCCCCCCTTGGCCTCCCAGAGTTCTGGAATTATAGGGGACCCCAGAAAGGGGATCCCCTCCTGATTGCTCACCCCTCCTCACCAGCCTCTCTCCCAGATGGCACTGGCCAACCCCAGAAGTTGACACTGGGGAAAGTGGCTGCACTGGGAGGAGGGGGCCTGTCACCTTTGGGTCACTGTGCTGACTCAGCGAGTTTCAGCTGGAGGCCCTGCCCCCTCCCCAGGATGAATCATTCCCACTCACCACTTAGCTGGTTTCTCACCGGAAGTCCTGTTTCTTCCTGCCAGTTCTGGGTTTGGGAGGGGGGTGGACATCATTGGAAAGTTTTAGAGGTGGATCCCAAAGGATATTGATTTCACAGAGACTCCTATGGGAGAACCCAGCGCCTCCTCCCTCCACCAACACACACACGCAGACTCACTCCCCCTCCTCCAGGCCAAGCCTGCCACCTCTGCCCACCGGCTTGAGGGAACCTAGGCAGTCTCAGGAAAGGAGGGGCTGGGAAGGGCTGGAACAGAGGAGGAGGTGGTCCATGCCAGGGAGCACCAAATCCTCCTTGCCTCGCCCAGGTATTTCTTTCACCCACCCACCTGCGCCCAGCTCCAGCCTGCTTGGCTAGGAGGAGAGGGGTCCTGGGTTTAAAAGAGCAGAAGATAAACTGCTTGAAGTGGACATAAGGGGAGCGGAGTGTGCCGCACCCCACTGCGTGGGAACTTGTGGCCTGGCCTGCGGATTAGCTCCGTAGAGGGCAGGGCCTTGGGGAGCAGGTTTGTCTGCCACAACTGAGGAGCCTTTGTGTTTTGTTGCTGAGCTTGGGCTTTTGCAGCTCTGTGACGTCTCAGGGGGGCCGGCCCAATGCCTGCCATGCTGGCTCAGCACTTCTGGGAAGCCAGGCAGCCTGAACTCCCCAACTTGAGCTCTCATGGGGAAACTGAGGCACTTGAGCACAATTCCCAGGGGCGTGAGCCCCAGGTCCTGGAGCTCATGGAGTAGCCATGGAGAAAATAGTCAGTGCTTGAGGTCAGAAAAAAAAGGTCTCATTCTTTTGCTATCCTGGGATGCAAGAGCCCCTCTGCAGAGGGCACAGATTCCCATGGCAACTTCTACCTTCACTCCCCACCTCTCGGGCTCTTCCTGCTCTGCACATAACAGTCTCCTGCCGGTGCCCCTACCAGGGCTCTCCAAAGCCCCTGACCCATCCCCTGACACCCAGTCACTGGGCTCCAGTGCAAGGTGGCCTGCAGGCACAGTGGCCACACCAGCATGGTAACCAGTGCTTGCACCATTTCTCACAAGGGGTGATGGAGGCACTGAGGTTATGTTCTGAGAAAGACACCACCCATAATGAGGCCCCAGGGAGTTGGACTAAGCCAGAGTCTGGTTTTGTGGCAGGGTGGGAAGAGCACTGGGCTGGATGCTGCAGTTCTGTGTCTGGGCAAGTGACCCAGCCCCTCCAGACTTTGTTAATGATGGATTGCATGGTCCATTGAACTCCAATATGCTACCATTTAGTGGTCCTGGTTTCCACATCTGGGTCAGGTTCTGCTTTCTGTGTAAGAGAGAACCTGCAGGAAAGGAAAGGGTGAGTTCTGTGGACCAGCCCTTATGCTGGGGAACCAGAGAGAGTCAGCAGGGAACTCTCTCCAAGCCCTGGACCTTGCCAGCTCCTGGAGTGACAGGGTCAACTCAACCCAAGGCCACACCTGCTCCTTCCCTCTCCTCCAGGGGCTTATAATCTGTTGGGAGACAGGAGACAGACTAGACACATATGCCAGGAAGCAGAAAATAAAAGGGTGCAGATGAATGCTGTATGCTGCTGGGGTATGAATAGAGCTGTCAGCTGAGTAGGAAGGATGAGAGTCCAATGGCAACCTGGAAGAGGGGAGCCTAGTAGCAGTCAGTACTGCCCAGTATGGGGTAGGTGCTTAGTAACTGTTGAATGAGGTTCCAGGGAAGAAGGCCTACTGTTTCACATGTGAAAGATGATGATGGTGATGATGATGATGATGATGGTGATGGTGATGGTGATGATGAAGAAGGCCTACTGTTTCACATGTGAAAGATGATGATGGTGATGATGATGATGATGATGGTGATGGTGATGGTGATGATGATGATGATGATGATGATGGTGGTGGTGGTGGTGATGATGAGGGCAGCTAACATTTATGGAGCATTTAATTTGTGCAAGTGCTGCTTTCTGTTTCCCATGTACTCCCTCGTTTAATTCTTACAACAGTTTTATGGAGCAAAAATTAACTACAGTAATCCCCATTTTGCAGATGTGCAAGCTCAGTGCAAACTGAGCCACAGAGTGATTAAGTCATTTGCCCAACGTCACACAGCTCATCAGTAGTGGCAGAGGTGGGATGCAAACCCACACTACCCAGCTCTTAACAACCTCACTATACTGCCTGAAAGGGGCGGTGATGATCAGTTTTCAGGTTGTCATGGCTGTGGTATTTGGCGGAGAAGCTTGGACAGGCGAGGAGAGGGGCTATACAGTCTCCAAGTCCCTCCCTGCTACCTGCCCTTGGAGCAGGCTTCCCCCAGTCCCGGCCCCATTCTCAGGCCTTCCGGGTGAGGCTCATGGCCTGCCTGTTCCTGGGTTCCTACTCCCATCCAGCCCCTCCTCTCCCTTTTCAGTGGTAAGCCCTGCTCCCCCATTGACTCCAGCATTCCGACCCTGCCTGTCAGAGTCGCCTGGAGTTCCCACCTCCCCAAAAGCCTCCCAATCTAAAGAACGAGGGACATTCTCCCCCACCCTGCATCCTTGGACCAGACAGGCAGCCCCCTGCCGGAAGCTTGGGTTCCAGGTCTCTAGGTCTGGAGTGGGGATGAGGGGGGCGTCTTTAGTCCTTGCCAGTCTTCCAGCCCCTCACAACTCAAGAACTCTGGGATCCCCACCCTCAGTGATCCCATACCTGAGGGATCCCTTATGCCTACCCCCAGAGCCAACCTCAGAGAGACAGAGAGCAAAAGTGAGTCTGCACCTGGTCCTTAAAGATGCTCCCTGCCCCGCCCCACCCTGCCCATCACTAGTACAAAAAGGGCAAGGACCAGAAGCAGCCACTTGGTGCCCAGCAAGCGGGAACACCAGGAACTTCTGTCATTTCCCCACTGTAAAGTTGCTCCTGGGAGAGCCACAGTGGACCCCAGAATAGACATGGGGTGGGGGAGGGTGAGCCCCTGCTTATGTGGGATTGATGGGTGTGAGGGGGCCTCTTGGTGCTTGGACCCCCTGAGGTCCCTCCCCACCCCATGCCCAGACCGCTATCAGCAGTCTCCCCTCCTGGCATTGACACAGCTCTGAAGGGTGATGTCACCACTGAAGGTGCAGCAAGTGGGTATCAGAAAGCGTGTGTCAGGGACTGAACCCTGCCTACCCCACACATGCGGGGGGGGGGGGGTGCAAGGAGACAGTTGAAGGGGCTTGGTAGACTGTGTCCCTCTGCAGGCCTGCCATGCCTGGCGCCAATCCCAAGTTGGCTCCGGGTGCCCACACCCCTTCCTCCCTCTCTCACCTGTGGCCCAAGCCCTCCCAACAGGCTTTTCCTGTTCCTGGCTTTGTGTGGCGCAAGCTCCCCAATTATGCCCACATTATCTCAGCTGCTGGGCAGCCTCCAGCAGGTTGGGGGAGGGGTGGGGAGCACCCAATTATCCTGCCGGGGAGGGCCCGGGCTTAGCTGCTTGCCAGCTAGTCCGTCAGCAAGAGTGCTGGGCTGTCTGGCCCACTGACCTCACCATGGGACTGTTTCTGGGGTGGGGCCACAGTTGGGCTGGGCTGCCATCAGACAGAGCCAGGAGGGACTATTGAGATTGAGGGGTCCAGCTTGCTCCTTTACAGAAAGGGGAAGTGACTGGCCAAGAACAGCCAGCTAAAGGCAGAGGCTGAAGCCCAGCCCTCCTGGCTGCTGGCTGGGTACTTCTGCCATTGTGCTCCCACCAACCCACAGGACCTCTGCCTAGGTAACAGCAGCTCTGAAGCACCCCACAGACTGGCCAAAGGATGGCGATGAAGATAACCCCGTAGGGCCTTGAAGGGCTGTGTGAATGTGAATAGGAGTAGAAAAGTGGGGGTGTCAGGGAAACGATCAGGGCATGTCAGGGCCTGGCTTGGTGGGGCAAAGACATTTATTCAGCAAGCACTTCTTGAGTACCTACTATATGCTAAGCACTGGGGGATATTACATGACCAAAAGACTTGGCCTGTGTCATCTCCAGGGGAGGAGTCGGGGAACAGCTTACTTTGCTGACCATGGGCTTTGGGGCCCCCAGAGGAGCCTGTGCTGCTCCCATGCCTCCATCATGTAGGAGAGGCAAGTGTGAAGCCCCAAATTCACACTCTTAGATCTCAGACTCCCTTGGGGGGGCCATTTAGGCCATCCCCCTGCCTCGGGTCAGGACAGAGCCTGGCCTTGTTGACATTATTGATGGTACTCAATGCATCGAGTGAAGTAAGGATGCAAGGACACGAAGTGTACACATTGCAGGAAAGACACAGCTGGTGGGCGGTCAGCAGGGCTCAGGAGAGAGATGGAGGGCACAGCCTAGTGATGGGATGACTGCCCCAAGTTGAGGGAGCTGAGCCAAGTCCAGGGGTAAGGAAACTCAAGAAAAAGACATTCAGATGCAATAAAGCAATCTGTGGGGAGACTGGAGGGAATTTCTTCATGTATTCAATACCATCAGCCACTCCCTCCTTGCAAATCTCTACTCTCTTGTCTTCCATTGCAATTTGTCTGGCAACAAATACCTACTAGTACACAGAGATGGAAGAGACACAGACCCTACCCTGGGGGAGTTCACAGTCTGGTGGTTATAAACTGCCACATTCCCAGGCAGGAAACTGCCGTGTGGCTGCAGAGGTAGCCACTGAGTTAGCCCTGGCTGGGAGGATCAGGCAGCTCCCCCAGTGGAGGTGGCCTCATTGGGCTGTCTGTCCACAGGTGGAGAAGGGGAAGGGCCAGCTAGGTCGAGGAAACTGCCTGAGCAAGCGTCTAGAAGTGTTGCATGGGTAGGCTCTGTTCCCTGTGGAGGCCGGGACTGAATTGCTCATTGATATGACCCGAGTTCTGTTAACAGATCCTGGAATATAGTCACTCAGCAAATCGCGGCTGAGTACATGGGAGAAGCGGGGGAGGGAATCATAGAAATATGGCATGTTCTGAGGATGGGCCCAGTCTGGTATGGTTGGAAAACCCAGCTGATGGAGAGATGTGAGCAAAAGGCAGGTGCAAGGACATCGAATGCCAGGTTAAGGCATTTAGACTTAACTGTGAAGTCAACAATGAGCGAACGTAGGCCGGGCCTTGTGCGGCATCTACTTCCCTCTGCCTAGCAGGGTAAGAGGGGCCCAGCTAGAGCACCCCAGGGGACTGAGCTGAGAGAAAGAAGATAGTGGGGGTGGCCATGATGACAGTCACTGCGGGCCCTTATGCTCACCCAGTGCTTCCTGCCTCTGATGCACTTTCTATGCATTATGCCATTTGGTTCTCCTGGCAACCTTGTGAGTGAGAGGGGAGTGGATTATTCGCCCCATTTACCAGATGAGGAAACTGAGGCCCGGGAAACTGCCCATGGCTCCCAGTCTGGGACTCTCCTTGAATGTGTATTCAACCCTCAACAAATGAAGGCATGGATATATACTTACTAACATGGGGCAATGTTAATAACATATCACTAAGTGAAAAAGCAGCTTATGAAACAATATGTACTGTATGATTCTGATTTTGTTAAAAAAAAAAGAAAAGATGATTCTGTGGCTATAGATAGATATAGAGAAAAAAGTAAAAGACGATAGATCCTACAAGATGAGTGATATTTCTGAGCAGCAGGATCATGGGATGTTGTCGTTTTCTTCTCAATATTTTTCAGTGTTGTCCAAAGTGTTTTTATAACAAGTAATTAATATTTTTACAATCCAAATAAAAAGAATAATGACTGCTATGAAAGAAAAGACCAGAGCGCAGGGAATCGTGTGGGTGGGTGGGGAAGCCATGCCTGGCACTGACTGCCTCCTGCCGTCTCCCCGGCCAGGTACCCCCGGCCAGGTAGTCCAGGTGAACGACTCCATGTATGGCTTCATCGGCACCGACGTGGTCCTGCACTGCAGCTTTGCCAACCCACTGCCCAGTGTGAAGATCACCCAGGTCACGTGGCAGAAGGCCACCAATGGCTCAAAGCAGAACGTGGCCATCTACAACCCCGCCATGGGCGTGTCCGTGCTGGCTCCTTACCGTGAACGGGTAGAATTCCTGCGGCCCTCCTTCACTGATGGCACCATCCGCCTCTCCCGCCTGGAGCTGGAGGACGAGGGTGTCTATATCTGCGAGTTTGCCACCTTCCCGACGGGCAATCGTGAGAGCCAGCTCAATCTCACAGTGATGGGTAAGCTGGCCTGGCCCTCTCCCTGCTCATCCACATGCCTGTGACCTGGGCACTTGTCCATTCTCGGTGTGCCATAATGACCCCAGACACCTTCCTTGGGTGGGCATGTTCCCATAGCTCCAGGCATGGAGCTTCCAGTTCCTCCTAGCCAGGGCAGTTCTCTAGGGATTGGGGTGGGGGTCTTAGCTCTGGACAGAGCAGAGGGTCAGTGTTCAGACTGGAACTCCACTACCAGCACTTATGTGTGGCCAGGATGCAGATAGGAGCCCCAGACATCATGGTAAGCAAGGAAGCCGCCTAAGCCACCGGCTTGAGCATGCCAAGACTCCAGGAAGGCTGGGGCTTAACGAAGAGGGAGATAACTGGTAGGGCAGGGAGAATGCATATTAGATGTGAAGAACTTCCTGCCAGAATTCTGGGAGGGGCTTTGGTGAAGTACAGTTGAGAGATGGGGATGGCCAAGGTCACCTGAGACAAGGCCGATGAGTGCCACACCCTTCCACGCCCATGTGTCTTTGACTAGGTGGCAGAGCTGGTCTCATGGCTCTCTCTGGTTCCTCGCAGCCAAACCCACCAACTGGATAGAGGGCACCCAGGCAGTGCTTCGAGCCAAGAAGGGGCAGGATGACAAGGTCCTGGTGGCCACCTGCACCTCAGCCAACGGGAAGCCTCCCAGTGTGGTGTCCTGGGAAACGCGGCTAAAGGGCGAGGCGGAGTACCAGGAGATCCGGAACCCCAATGGCACAGTGACGGTCATCAGCCGCTACCGCCTGGTGCCCAGCAGGGAAGCCCACCAGCAGTCCCTGGCCTGCATCGTCAACTATCACATGGACCGCTTCAAAGAAAGCCTCACGCTCAACGTGCAGTGTGAGCCTGGGTGTCTGGGGGCCTCCTGGGGTGGGCGGCCCGTCCCTCTCCCCTCCTTCCTTCCTCTTTCCTTTCTCTTTCTGGGGGTGCTTGGTCCTCCCACCTCTCTCCAGGTCTCTCCCTTTGCTCCTTCTTTCTCTCCTCCCTCCCCAGCCCCCTCCTGCTTCTGCTCCAGGCTCTGTGATCTCCACCCTTCCTCACACTTCCTGCTCTTCCTGCTGCTTCTGTATCCCGTCTCCTCCTGCCTCTTCCTGCTGAGACCCCTCGCCTGAAGCCCTGCCCTCCTGACCTCACCCTCTTCAAACACTCCTGGCCCCACAGATGAGCCTGAGGTGACCATCGAAGGGTTCGATGGCAACTGGTACCTGCAGCGGACAGATGTGAAGCTCACGTGCAAAGCTGACGCAAACCCCCCAGCCACCGAGTACCACTGGACCACGTAAGTGCTGTGGGGCCGGCTGGTAGCCTCGGAAGACGCCTGGTTGGACCACAGGAGCCTTAGGCGGAGAAGAAATTAGGGTCTGGGCTCTGGCTTCTCAGTGGGAAAGGAGGACAAGAGAGAACCCACCACCTACACACCTCCAGATTTGACAGTGACAGGGTCAGTGGGACAAACGTTTCTGCCAGAGGAGCTTCCCCTGTGATCTGCCTCCTTTCCTTTCCCTATCAGTTTTGTCATTTTCCTTTGGGGATTCAGCCTGAGTCCCTCCCATCCCAACCCCCAGTATTTATTTTTATCGAAGTGTCCCCAGGGAAGCCAGTGTTCTGGAGCATCCCGGATCTTTCTTTGCTCCCATTTCTTTTCTCCAGCAACCCCGGATTCTTGGGGAGGAGGCAGCCATCAGCCCAGAATGCCTGTGTTCATGGAGAACCGCCCTGCGGCCAGCATTCCACTCTTGGCCTCACAGTCTTCGGGCCTGGTCCTCAGAGGGTCCTGTCTCCCCCACTAGTCAGCCCTATGGCCAGAGCCAAGGTTCTTTCCACAGAAGAGCTAGGTAGAACACAAAAAAGACAGGGGCATGGGGGCTTCTAGAGGTGGCCAAAAGACAGCCGCCCAGAAGAAGTCTGTCCCTTTTTTCCAGGAAGCAGAGGGCACTGGTATCTCCTGCCTATGATTCTCCACTTCCTGAAACAAAAAATGCTTCTAAAAGTGCAAGTGGACAGAGCCTGCCTGCCAGGTCAGCTCTGTGGATCAAGGAGCTGCTGGGTTCAACAAAATAATAGCTTTGTGGCATCAGGGATCCCGATCACGAGGAAGGAAGAAGGTCCCCTGTCCTCATCAAACTCCCAGGATGCTCCCCACATGAAAACATGCTGTGATATTCCCAGCAAGGACATGAAATAGTGAGATGGAACACAATAGTTTCTATCTATTAACCTGAGTGCTTTTTAAAATACAGATCCCCAGGCCTGGCGCGGTGGCTCATGCCTGTAATCCCAACAATTTAGGAGGCCAAGGCAAGAGGATTTCCTGAGCCCACGGGTTTGAGACCAGCCTGGGCAACTTGGCGAGACCTTGTCTCCACAATAAATCAAACAAATTAGCTGGGCACAGTGGCACCTGCCTGTAGTTCTGGCTACTTGGAAGACTGAGGTGGAAGGATCTCCTGAGCCCAGTAGGTCGAGGCTGCGGTGGCTGTGAGCGTGCCACTGCACTCCAGCCTGGGTGACTAAGTCAGACTTTGACTCAAAAAATATAATAGTATAAAATAAAATACAGATCCCTAGATCTTTGCTCCAGTTTTCTGCTTTAGGAGATCTGAGGTGGGAACCCAGGCATCTGTATTGTTACCCAGCTATCCAGGAGACCAGACAACAACCAGGGCCATGAGTAGTAAGTAGGAAGAGCACTGTACCAGGAGTCCAGAGATCTGGCTCAAGTTCCCATACTGCTGCTTTACCAGCTGTGTTTCCTGTCCTTGAACCTCTGGTTCCATTTTTTAAGCGGGACCAATACCTACCTGACCTGCCTATATTTCATTGTTATGATGATCAAATATGAAAAGCCAGATTGTATAAAACTGCCAAGGCCAGACACGGTGGCTTAAGCCTGTAATCCCAGCACTTTGGGAGGCCGAGAAGGGAGGATTGCTTATTGAGTCCAGGAGTTCCGGACCAGCCAGGACAACATAGAATGACCTCATCTCTAAAAAAGAAAAAAATCTAGCCGGGTGTGGTGGCGCATGCCTATAGTTCCAGCTACTTGGAAGACTGAGGTGGAAGGATCACCTGAGCTCAGTAGGTCGAGGCTACGGTGGCCATGAGCATGCTACTGCACTCCAGCCTGGGTGACAGAGTGAAACGCCAACTCAAAAATAAATACATAGATAAAAAGAAAAAAACCCTGCCAAATGCAAAAGATTATTATTATTTTTTGTCCTCCATCCAAGGCAGACCCCACATGAACTCAGCAGAACGGCTGGTGGGCCTGGAGACAAGTGAGTGACATGGGGACAGCTTCCTGGGGCTGGAGAATCATAACCCTATGTCTATCTCCTAATTCCCGCAGGCTGAATGGTTCGCTCCCCAAGGGCGTGGAGGCCCAGAACAGAACCCTCTTCTTCAAGGGGCCCATCAACTACAGCCTGGCAGGAACCTACATCTGTGAGGCCACCAACCCCATCGGCACCCGCTCGGGCCAGGTGGAGGTCAATATCACAGGTAGGAAGCTACCTCCTCCCCAGCCTCTCCCCACCCACGGGCTCCTCACTACCTGCGTCCCTCACCTTTGGGTTGTGTCATTAAAGGAAGTGTGTATCCTCTTCCTGCTTCTCTGGTTCTCCCTTGAGCTCTGGTCGTGGGCCTTGCTTTGCTTTTCTCTTTCCTTCACCTGAGGCTGCATGTGAGACAGTCAGGGTGACTGCCAGTCCAAAAGGGGCAGGAGAGAGGTCCCGGGAAGGACGGAAGAAGTGCTGTCTACAGCAGTGCTGCTCTGGGGGAGGAGGAGCCTGCCCATGGATCCACCAGCAGAACATGCCAGGAGATGCTGGCATGGTGGGCATGGACTTGCAAGTGGGGCTCATCTCCTTCAAACCCTGCACCTGCAGTTGAGGGACCCACACAGGCGAGAGGGTAAGGCTCACCACAAGTCAGGAGGCTGGAGAGAAAGCAAGGATGTAGCCCTAAGTGATGGGGTTTGTGTGCCCTGCAACTGCATTGCTGTTTTCTCTGCATCTTCCTGGTGACTCAGATGAGGCACCCAGCCACCCTACCTCTCAGGGCAAAGGGACAACAAGGACTCGAATATTCTGGGGAGAACTTCACATGGGACATGAAAGGCACATGGGCTTGATGTCAGACAACTGTGACCCTGAACAAGCCCTCATCTGCAAAATGGGGATAATGTGACCTGCCTTGAAGGGTGGTTGTCAGAATTATGCATCATATAGGTCAAGTACCTAGCACAGACCAATCTGTCAGTAAATGTCCAGTGCTCTGTGATTACCACCCTGAGTTCCACCATCATCATCATTATTAATGGAAGCATCAAAACAAGTCACTAGAGGGGTCAATTGTCATCACAACTCCACACGAGGCGATGTCTTTAGCAGTGTACCTGAGCTAATTGCAGGGTGAGAAAGTGACGGAAAGAACCTTCTAGAACAGGAAGTGGTGCCGCACTGCTGCCAAGATAGACAGGAAGTGACCTCAGGAATGGTTCCTGAGCTCCCGCCTTAGGCCTTGGGCAGGCCCTGAGGATTCTTGAACACTGAGCCTGTTTCTAAGGAGTGGGACCCCTCATCTGGGAGTCTATTCAAGGCCCAGCTGCAGAAAGAGTAGCCTGAAGCTGTCCAGGAGCTGCACTTGCCTGTCCTCAGGGCCATTCTGTCACCTCTCTCACCCAGGGGTAAGAGGCTGGAGGCACTTGCTGTCTTCCGCAACTCCCTGACCTTAGCTCCAACTGGCTACAGGAGGAGGAGTATCAGGGTTGGAGCCTAGAAAAGCCAAGGCAGCCCTCCCTCAGGCTAGGGTTGGAGGTGCCCACATGTTGACAAGCAGAAGGGAGGGCTAGAGGCACATACTTCCTCCCCTTCCCCACATCCTGGAGAAAGTCTGAGCAAAGCTTAGTAAGAGCCTCCTGGGTGCCCGAGCCTCAGCCCTGGGGTGGTGAGGGCAGGTGAGGGGAGGTGGGACGAGCAGAGCCACCTCTCAGGGAGGCAGTGTCATAGGAAAGACAGCACAGACATGGCCTGAGTGTGCTTACATGCTGGCTTTTCCTAGCTGTGTAGCCTTGAGTAAGTTCTTCACCCCCTGGGCCTTGGCTTTCTACTCTATAATACAGAGATAATCACACTCATCTCAGGCCTCTTATGATCAAGAGGTGCTCCCCGGAAAGCGACACCTTCCCCCTGATAGTGGGCCACCAACACATTAGTGATGTGGGCTGGAGGGGATGGGGGCCGGGCCACCCGGGTTTTAGCTGGAAGGGGGACACAGCTTGGCTTTTGCTGACAGCCCAGTTAAGCGGAAGCTAGGAAGCATGACACTGACTGAATCATTGATAGGCCTAGAAGCTCCCTCGGGAGGGTCTCCCAGCCCTCTCCGGAGGACTCAGCCAGGTGGCCCAAGCCTTTTCAGGGCTGTTTGTTCCTGTGCTCTTGGGCAATTTCCCAGCAGCAATTTCACCACCCTTCATTCCACATCGGTCAGTGCCTGCCATATTCTCTGGGGGGGCCCACCCAGGAGCACATCCATGCCCTATGCTTCAAGCCTCACTGGTCTGGAGGGAATGCATGAGTGAGAGGGATAAGTGGAAATTTAATTTTTTATTCTGGCCATTCGTTCGGGTAATAGCTTTGCCCTGGGCACATCTGGAGAAGGAAATGAGGAACGACTGGGGCAGGGCAGGAGGTAGTAGGCACCAGGGTGTGTGCCAAGAGATACGCATGTATAGGGCATGCACTTGCCAGGCCGCTGAACACCTGTGCAGACACGCTTTGACACAGGTGTCACCCCAGATCCCAGAGGAGGGAGCGCTGAGTGGCTGCTGCAGAGATAAGTGAGGGGCAGTGATGAAGGGTAGGGGCCCAGGCAGGAGATGCGTCGGGAGGGGAAATGACTGGAGCCGAGTGGGCAGGGACAGAAGGAGCGAGGCCTCCTCTCTGTAGGCCATCGAGCCTCTGAAGGGCTCTCAGCATGAAAGTGGCTTGGTGGGGCATGTGGGTTGGACGGAGCATTCGGGAGGCTATGAGGAGGGCACCGAGATGCCAATTAGGGGCTGTCGCTATGAGTGATTCCCTAATGGGAAATACCAGGCCCAGGCTGTGGCCATGGGGGTAAGAAAACCAAGGAGATGAACCCAACAGAATCTACATGTGTATTTCCATGGGTCCGGGGTCCTTAGAGAAGCCCATTTCAGAGGTTCTCATACCAATGATAAATTTCATGGGGCTGATCTAGTAGTCACAAAACACACCATTGGAGCTGTCCTCCCTTCTCCATTCAGGGGTCATACTAAGGGTGGGCAGGGGATCCAGGGTGTGGATCCAGACTAAAGAGACCAAATGAGGCCACATCTATCCCCAGTCAGAAGGAGAGTGACCAGGCCTCTCTGGAGGGGACCCCGCCTCTGGTCACTCCCAAGAACAGGGCAGGGAGGCTACCAGGCTATAGGATGTCTACCCCAACTCTCACTTCTGGTGAAGTTCAGGCTCATTCCATGTGGGTGAAGGTAGCAAGGTCTGCTCATAGTGTCTGGAGTTCTTCAGATCATGGGCTGTGGACCTGTAAGGGATGGGGTGTGTGAGCCTGTGTATGTACATGGGTGTGCCCCTGTGAGCGTGTAAATGGAACCAGTATGAGCCGGCAGGCAACTCTCTGCAGGCTGCCTGTGCACATGGGAGCCCGTGGCTGTGCTCTGGGCAAACGCACTTTCTCCGAGCTGACAAATGGCAGTGTGTCCAGGAGTCTTTGAGCACAGCTGCATCCGTGCCCCTGGGAAGATCCATTTCTCTTACAGCTTGCTGAGGCCCTGCCTGAGGGTCTGACACGGCGCACAGCTGCTGCAGCTGCAAGAAGACAAAAGGGCTTCCCCGAGTTTGACCCCAGGCCTCCTCACTGTCCCTGCGGCTGACTGCACTGCATGCTGGGAGGTGTAGTTCTTGCAGCTTCCCGGCCTAATCGGACGCTGGAGCCTTTCCCGCCTGAGAAAGCGCCAGGCATTGGTTTTAGAATCAAGTCCGAACATTCCCTTTGACCTCAAACCTCCCATCCTAGACCCAGACTGAAAACCCTAACCCTTCACTCCACCTCAGATTCATCCAAAGCCCCCTGCTCTAGCCCACCCACCTCAATCAGGGAACCAGGACCCTGTAGGAATGCAGAGCCAGCCTCTGTCCTGGCCAGCCTGGGACCCCAGAGGAGAGACTGCAACTCTTCAGGAATGGGGCCAAGCTGCCCCCTTTGTAAGAGGATGTGAGGGAGCCGCTGGGCCCCCGCCAGCAAGTGCAGATGACCCCACTCCCCGCTCTTCTTTCCTCCCCCAGCTGCGGCCCTTACAGCTCTGCTCTGGCACAGAGACAGGAGCTACTGGCTGAATGTAACAGCTGGAGGGGTGGAAGGGTGGGGAGCTTGCTCCACTCCACACCAGACAGCCCCCTCTGCTTACAAATGAGCTGGGTCCCCAACCCTCTCCTTTCTTCCGCCCTCTTCTGTGTCATCCTCACTCTCAAGTCTGCAATGCTGGAAGGTCATCGCAGCCATTCTGCTCCTACGTACTACACAGGCCTGGCCCTTGAGTAGCCAAAATCAGGGTTTCCTCTGGGCCCAAAAAAATCTCCAGGGAAAAGTAAACCTCCTTGAGACTTAGAAAATGGAAAGTAAAGAGGGCTGGGCACAGTGGCTCACACCTATAATTCCAGGACTTTGGGAGGCCGAGGCAGGAGAATTGCTTGAGCTCAGGAGTTCGAGACTGGCTTGGGCAACATGGTAAGACCTCGTCTCTACAAAAAAAAACATAAAGTGAGCCAGGCGTGGTAGTCCGAGCTACTCAGGAGACTGAGGCAGAAGGGATACTTGAGGCCAGGAATTTGAGGCCGTGGTGAGCCATAATCATGCCACTGCACTCCGGCCTGACCCATTAGGGTAAGACTCCTGGGGACAGAGTGTGCCCATGCAGGTCAATTTGAGTCTCCCCTAAATACTTGCTCTGCCTACCTATAAGACATAGCCTTGTTGACAGGAATTTATTCTTCCACTCAAGTATTTCTTTTTTTGTTTGTATTTTTGTTTTTAGTTTAGTTTTCTTTTTTTTTTTGAGTTGGAGTCTCACTGTCACCCAGGTTGGAGTGCAGTGGCACACTCACAGCCACCGCAGCCTCTACCTGCTGGGCTCAGGCGATCCTTCTGCCGCAGCCTTCCAAGTAGCTGGAACTACAGGCATGCAACACCATGCCTGGGTAATTTTTTTTTTTTCATTGTAGAGATGAGGTCTCGCCATGTTGCCCAGGCTGGTCTCGAACTCCATGGGCTCAGGCAATCCTCTCGCCTCCCAAATGCTGGGATTTATAGGTGTGAGCC
>CAUYQG010253547.1:0-10000 GCA_963574415.1 Tarsius wallacei
AGTAAGACAGAGTCTGTTATGATCTGGCTCCCTACTGACTGGTCAGCTTCCCTCTCTGAGTTTCTGCCTGCTCCTGTGTCACCTAGAGATAAGTCTCCTCTCATAGGAGTGTTGGAAAAGTTAAATGAGATGATGTGTGAAGGTCTTCAGTCAGTGCCGGGCATGCTAAATAGCATTCCTCTGGAAGCAGGGTTAGTTTCACTTCGGGGAAATCATGTTGGGTGAGTGACAAAGGAGGAGGAGGAGGAGGTCAGAGCCAAATCCCCCTTCCAGCCAGCAATCAAACTTCAAACAGCACCTGAGGACCTACTATATGCTCAGCCTGTGCTGGGTGCCACAGAGCCCACAAGAATAAAACTTGTGCCCCGTGCCTGAGCATGTATAATAGAGGTGTGCATCCAGCTGAGCCTGCAGTTACTGGCAGGTGGAGGTGTCTCAAGCTTCCTGGTACAGGCTGGAGTGGAGTGACTTGTAGCCAGTTTGTGGTCAGCAAGAACCTTTCTGCAAAAGAAAGTGCTAGGCCTAGAGGCACAACTGGGGTTTGTGCTCTCTGGGGAAAGAAGCTTTAGCAGAGCACCTGCTGATTTCCGTTTCCCACACTATACACTTCAGAAATACGAGGAACTAAGTTAAGCTTCAGAGGTGGGAAGATGAGGAAACGAGGCTCAGAAGGGGTAACTGGTCACACGGAGAGGAGGAGGTGGGGTGAGCAAGCCTGGCCATGGAGGTGGAGGCGCCTGGAGGTCAGGTTGTGGAGGATATGAGATGTGAGGGGGACACAGTTTTCTTGACTATCCTACCTGGTCCTACCTAGGGCACCCTGTCCCGTCAGTTTCGAGGAGATAAATGCCCTCCCCCAGAAGAGAATGTGCCCTCTCCAGCCCATAGACACAAGCCTCCCTGGAGGGTATGTCCAGGCAGAAACAATTTTGAGCAGCTGCCCCCTTCCCCTTCCCAGTTTTCCTACACCCATCATGCCGCCTGCTTTCCAAACCGCCCCCACTCTGTTGCAGATCCTAACTGTGTTATAACCCAAGGGCTTAGGTGATCCTTCCGTCGTCCCCCTCTGTTACCTTGGCAACCACGGTGACAAAATGGGTCCGGGACTTCTCGTAGTCCAGAGTGGCCCCAGCCTGGAGGCGCAGCACACCGCTGTGGCGATCCATGGCAAATGTGGTGAAGTGCAGGTTCTGTAAGGGTTGGGGTGTGGCTGGGCCTCTGAAGGAACGCAGGCCAGCCCCAGGAATGACTGTTCTGCTTACTACTCACTACCCTTCATCACAGGAAGTCTGGTCTCAGGGCTGAGGTTCACACTTCAGGGCACCCAGCTTTTCTGCCCCCAGGTGCACCTTCACAGGGCTTGGGGCTTCTCCTCCCATACCCTCAGTCTTCCAGGGCCTTAGCTTTTCTTTCTGCTCATCTGGAAAACAAACTGGGCTTGGCTTTGGGCTAAGCTCTGGTCTGGAGGTTCTATAGGTAGAAAGGTCTTTAGAGTCCTCTAACCTAGAGGGAGTTGAGGCTTAAAAGCCATAGTGAAGGAGAGAACCTTTCAGATCACAGCAAGCAAGTGACTGCATGACAGTCCTAGGCAGCATCTGGGGTGAGGGGGTGAGGGGCATGAGATCATGTGCAGCCCAAAGGAGGGTGGCAAGGAGCGCCCTCCTCCAGTGGAGTGCTTGGAGGCCCTTCTGGCTGGGTAGGGTTGGCGCTCATGCCAGGTGCTGTTTTTGGAGCTTTAAGCATATTAATCCTCACAGCCACCCAATGAGGATGTGCTTTTATCTCTCCTATTTTACATGTGAGGAAAAGTTAGACAATGTTTTGAAGGTCACACAGGTAGTAAGTGGTGGGATCTCTTCAATACATGTAGGGTACAGGGGATTTCTTCAGAACTGTGTTTTTAGGGGCATTGTAACTCTGCTTCTTTTGGGAGTTGCCCCCTCTGCCCTTTTCCATTCTAGGCTCAGACAGGGTTCTTCTACCCCATGTGGGAGCCCCTGAAGAAGGGGCTGGGGATGTGGAGGGCTGAGGTTCTGGGGACATGGGAAGGGGGGTGTGGACAGACTAATACAGAGGAAGCTAGGATGGGCCATCAAGGGAAGAAGGCTTCTGTCCCTCTTATACCCTCTCCTGTCCATCCCACCCCTGTGTGTACATTCTGGGAATAGACCTAAGAGCCTTGACAACAGAGGTGGGGCCATCCAGGTGTCCCCTCCAGCCCAGACCCCTGTATCCTGTGTGTCCCACCTTACCTGCAGGAAGTAGGTGACACTCCCTCCTGAGCCTGTGTCTCTGTCCACTGCATGGACCTTAAAGATGCTGCTCCCAGCAGGTATGTCCTGAGGGGTCACAGCCATGAGGGAAGCTCAGTGACAGGATGCCCAGAGGCATAGGGACATGGAGTAGTGGGGTCAGGGGAGTGAAGGGCTCACAAGAGTTGATCAAGTGAGGATGAAGTGTGCGATCACCCAATGGAGGAGTCAGAGTGAATGCAGAAAAAAGGGAAAGAAAGGAGGAGCAAAAAGACGTGGTAGGGTCCGGGGGATGCTCTCAGGGAGAAAGAAGAAAAATCTAGACCCCAAGCAGAGCAGCAATTCACATATGAGGAAATGATGCATAAACACAAACATATTTAGGGCCACCAGGGACCACATACCTACAGCTTAGAGCAAGAATGAGATATCTTTTCTCCACTGAATTAGCAAACATTTTAAAATTTGAGCATCTAGTGTTGGCAAAGGGCAGGAGAGACAAACCTCTCCACACAATAAGGGAGGGAACAAAGAGCTGCCTTCTGGAAAAGCAATCTGGTAACACCCCACAGGTATGCATGCAACTGATCCAGTAATTTTAAATCTTGGACTGTAGCTTGAGGAAATAATCCTAATTAAAGGAAACATAACTTATGCTTAGAAGCTGATGTTTCTTATGACCACAAAAATGTAAGGCACATTAAATATCCAGACATCAGGGAATGGTTCCATAAATGATGGCGTTGTCACTCAATGAAAGTTATTAAAATGTTAGTTACCCAAATTTTACAATTAATGAGGAAAGTGCTTATCAGTGACAAACAGGATAGGGAAAGCATATGTTTAGTATAATCACAAATAAACATTAAAATTCTATAGTTACAAAAAAGGCTAGGAGGAAATGCACAAAAAGTTAACAGTGTCTTAAGTTGGAGGGATGAAGGGTGATTTTTAAAACTGTTTTTTCTCCCACTTTTCTATGTCACAATTCTTCCATAAGCACACGTGATAATAATGAAAAATAGCAAACGAATGTTTCTTTGAAATAAAAATGAATGTAAGAAGAAGGGGATGGTTCTCCAGAGAGCAGTGAGGCTCTCCAGAGAGCAGTGAGAGATGGTCAGGCCACAGGGCAGCCCCGGGGGGTCAGCCATAGGCCTGAGGTGGGAATTTCAGCCCCACCTAGTGGCCCCTCACTCACCTCAGGAACCGCGACGACATAAGGCTCCTGGATGAACCTGGGCACCTCATCATTGGCATCGGTTACCAGGATCACGACTTTTTCTGCCACCTGAGAAGGAGCAGAAGGGTCAAGGGTCAGAGCAGTGAGATCATCTAGCAGATAAGAGGATGGTGGCCTCTAACACCCCCAGGTAGATGTCTATGCCTGTCTTCTCTTTCTCTCTTCTTCCCTCCCTTTCTTCTTTTATTCATTCGTGCAACAAATATTAGGCCGCTATTTAGTGCCAGTATTTCATCCTGGAGACAGAAGGCAGTCTGGTGGAGTGTTATTTTGCCGTGGTCATGAGGCTGGAATATCAGGTCAAAGATCAGCATATAAAAGAACATCGTGATGTCTTTAGGGTGATAACAGTGGCAGACCAGCCACTGAGGGCAGGGCCTGTGTAAATGCATCACTTGGGGTTGAGAGACCTGGGTCATGGTAGTGAGAGGGAGGGATGCTTCTCAGAGGAGTGAGAACTCAGCCCTGTGGTGGGTTTGCCAGAAGAAAAGAGGTAGAAAGGTGTGCCAGGAAGAAGGGATTGAATGGGCAAAGACAAAGAGGAGTGAAACTCATGGTGACTTCAGAGGACAGGAGTAGATTTATGGCTGGATGGTTGGAAGGGTGAATGTGAGAAAAAAGGTGGTGAGGCAGATGGTACCCTGCAGGGAGGTGTGGAATGCCAAGTTGAAGCTTGGCTTTCATCCTGGGGGTGTTGGGAGCCAGTTGTTAGAGCTTTCTGAGCCCAGGAGTGGCCAGATCTAAGTTCGACAGTGACAGCTTTGAAGACAGATTGGGGCAAGGGAACCTGGAGGCGAGGGAGCTCCTGGGATCAGTTGTAGTCATCCCAGGGAGCACTGATGAGGGTTGGGGGAAAGTAGTGGCTGTGGGGAAGGAGGTGAGGGCAAACATCTGGATGTCCAGGTGTCTAACTAGGATGACTGGGCAGGGGGCAAAGATCCAGGTTGGAGAAGGCAGACAGGAAGGGCAGCTTGGAGGAGATGCTGTGGAATGTGGATTAGACCCCATTAGAAATTCAGCTCAGAGAGCCTGGTTTCCCTTCCCTTTCCCTCTCCTCTCCTTCCCTCCCCTCCCCCACCCTCCCCTCCCCTCTCCTCCCCTCCCCTCCCCTCCCTCCCTCCCTCCCCTTCTTGGCTTCACAGTGGGCACTTTGGGCAGATCTTGCCAGACCCTGGCTTAAATTTGCCAAGGGGCCTCCAGGAAGGCTAGGAGAGGAATCATGCCAGCTTCACTCTACTCAGGCCCGAACACTGCCTGCTGCCAGGGTCTGGCTTGGTGTGCACTCACCAGATTCAGGCCGTCAGAGATGCTGATGACAGCTTCAATCTCATCCTCTCTCTGTAAAGCACAGGGACTGAGTGAGTACTGAGGAGTCTGACATGCCACAGGACTCCTGAGGCTAGACTCTACCTGCCCATGCGCCCGTGAGAGGAGATTTGGGGATGTCAAGAGAGCCCTGGAGCAGGGTAGGTGTGGGTAACAGTGTGCTTAGCACAGCGGAAAGCTGCCACCCATCATGCTTGAGACCTTTTTTCAGAGCTTTTCATGTCTGGGATTTTTATATACCCAGAGAGACTGTTGAAGTGCCAACAGAAAATGTTCTCCTGCTAGATCGAAGAGAGATGCCAACCCTAGTATGGCCAAAGTCCCACAAAGAAGACTTTCCCCCTTTTTAAATATTCCTTTTTCTCCCCTTTCTCCCTCCATGCCTCTTGATACCCCAGGACTTTGCAGAGGTTCAAGTCCATGGTGTCTCTGTGCCTCCTAGGACATGGGGGGATGTCAAGGAGGAGGGATGTCAGAGGTCAGCAGATTCTGAGGGTGCTGGGGAGTGGGGACTGGCAGCACGGTGAGCCTCCACTGCCATGTCCCCACAGCATTCTCTGAAACCTCTCTTTCCTTTCTCTACCCTGGCCTGCAGCTAGTGGATGCTGTCACAGAACTAGAGCTGGCAGCAGCCCCACAGCTGACGTCCAGTTAAGTGGCCAACTAGGTCAGCCAGCTTGGTGTGCTGTCTCAACAGGGAAATGAAGCCCATGCCCTGTCACCTGCAGGTTCAGAAGGGCACAGAGGGGAGCAGTTTTACCAAACTCTCTCAACCACTCTTCCCAGTCCCGATATGCCCTGAATTTCCTGGGCTTACAGGACCTCTCCGAGGACAGGTTTGAAAAATCACTTTATGAGGTCTCTTTCAGAAACCTCAAATGCAAACATTTATTTTTAATTGAACATGCTTAAAAGATTAGCAGGGCTGGCAGGTACTCATTAAAGGAGCCCCACAATTCGCTCCACGAGAGTAAAGCCTCCTGTGCTGTGGGGAGCAGTCTAGGGCTTCCACAGAGTGAGTGTGCCCAGGGCAATGCCCTTAGTCCCCTACTCCATAGGTTCTAACCAATGCGCTCTAGGGGACCTCCCAGCCCACAGAGGTCTGTCTGCAGGCAGCAGCCCTGCAGCACTTCCCCCATTCCCCCATACTTCTCTGTCCAGCTCTTCCACCAGAGTGATGTTTCCAAAATTGGGGTCAACAGAAAAGAATCTTCTAGTGCTGGGATCAAAGCTGATGTGGTAGGAGATGGGGTCTCCCTCAGGGTCTGTCCCGTTCAGGGTATATACATGAGACCCTGGAAGGAGACATGGGGGAAGAGCTAGAATCAGACCTGACTTTTCCTAAAAGTGACAGCTGTTCAGGACTGAGGATTCAAGTGTCTATAATGTAACACTATTCAATTCAGTGCCAAGGGTACCGCTCTGAATGGGGTGCTCACTACTGGCTTCACCCCTGCTGGCTGCTTCCTACTTCATATCTCTATTCTCCATGGTTGTTAGATGTTGTGATCAGCCACCTTCCAGATTGTAATCTGTGACACAGGTTACAGAGGAGGTGCAGGTCTGCCATGTCTAACCGCAGTGCCTGTATTTCCCTCTGTCTGGCAATAAGGCCTCTCTCAGGAGCCAACACTGGGGACTCCCTGAGTAGGGGACATGGGGTAAAGTGAGCAGCCATTAAAGCAGGAAGGGGGTCCATGGTGCAGCACTGGATCCCAAATGCCTGGATTCATTCTTCAGAGATTTCTGCTTGCAGGCGACTGTGTTCCCCAGGGTGCCCAAAGTGAACAGCCTGAAGGAGAGGGAGTGTGAAATGTCTGCTTTTTCCTTCTTCCCTCTCTCTGCATATCTCATCAAGTTGGGTGCTTTTGGACCCTTTTAACGCCTGGAGACCCAAGACTCAGGGAAGTTTGTTCAAGGTCACACAGTGGGTAAGGGGCAGCCCTCATCTCCACGCTTCCTTCCTCTTGGGGCTGATCCTGTCTCTGGGAGGGCGCCCTGGTCTCCAGGACTGGCCCGGCTTAGATCGCTATGGTAGCGGTGACCTCCTTTCTTGCCATTGCTCTGGGAACTTCGGAGAGCAAACAGAGCGCCTGGGGAGCGCGCGCAACCTGGCGCCGGGCGCCTCCATAGGCTGGGAGGAGTCATGGGTTCGGTCGCTGCGTCTACCACGCGAGCCGTCCCTGGGGAAGATGGGGGGAGCGGTGCCAGGGCTACTCACCCACAGGAGTGTCCTCTGGGAGGCTGAACAGGGCCATGTTTCCGTTGGTGCTGCCGACCCCGTTGTCAAAGAAGTGGGGGGCGAAGTTGGCCTGGGCTAGGAAGAGAACACTGATGGAACAGACGGACACCCAGACAGTCAGGAGAGCTTCGCACCAGCGCGGTCAAGCGGCGGCCCCACTAGTGGGCAGAAGGGCACCCCTCTCCAGCCCGAGCACGTGAAGGGAGCCTTCTGAGGCGCCGCTGGGAGGGTCTCCCTACCCACCGCGCCTCCTGTGGGCTCATGCTTGTCAGGGACACAGATCATCTGGGCGCTTAGAATCCAGATAGCGCCTAGTCTCATCCCCATCAACAGGCAGGCTGGGTTCTCTCTCAGAAAGGAACTGCCAAGGTCACACTGTGAGTCGAGCACCCTCCCTTTCCTCACGCAGCCATCGGAGCAGCCGCCTAACCTCCAGTCCTGCTTTTGAACAGGTGGAGAACAGCGGGGGTCACGGCTCCATACCCCAGGGCTCTGGGATGGCGGCTCCGCAAAAGCGTCCCAGGAGTTCCCCACTACAGAATGGGCCTGGCAGGTGCAAGGATTTTCCCCGCCCCTCGTCCGTCAGCCCGAGTCCCACTTTGAAAGAGGACAGTCCAGGATTGTGTCCTCTTCCCCCCGCCCCCCGGTAGCGCTGGCGCCCACCCCCTCGCCCTCTCCGCAGCCGGCGGGGCCCCGCGACCACTCACCCAAGCAGAGGCGCAGCAGCTGCAGGACCAGGGAGGTCCACCCGCCGCGCCTCATGTCTCCGCAGGCGGGTAGTGTCGCTTGCAGCCGCCAAGGCAGGGCACAGGAGCGCGGAGCATGCCCCGGGCCCGCGAGGAGAGCAGCGACAACAGTGGCGGCGGGCGGCGGCGGGCGGGGGCGCGGGGTGGAAGCGCCGAGGGGTGCGAAGGCGCTAAGCGGATGACAGGGCTCGGATCTGCGCAGCGGGAGCGCTCCTGACCGCCGCCTGATGAGACCAATTAGTGGGCGCGGAGCTGAGGACCAGCTCCCAGCAGCTGGCGGGGGCGGGAGGCGGGACAAGACGACTCCTCTCTCCTGCCACGCCCCCTTTGCCCTGGCCGCGAGCGCCGGAGCTTTGGTGCCCCGGGATCCGAAGACTGCAGCCCTGGGGAGGGGACGGAGCGTCATCCGCCCAGGTTGTCCTGAGCAGGGCGCTGGGAAATTTGGGCTTCCCGGGGTCCCCAAATCCTGAGGGTCCCGCTGAAGTTTTCTTTTTCACGAACTTCCTCTGTGGCTTTCAGGGAGTTTGTCGCCTTCCTCCTTCCTGAGCTGAGCATTCCTGAAGATGAACCAGCGGCAGGAAAGCTGTGTAGACTCACACTAGAGGGATTCCTGAAGGAGGAAAGAGAGAAGGAGAGAAAAGCCAGTGGAGTGGCCTGGGCGAGGGCATTGCCTTAGTAATCCAAGTACAGTAGTTTCCAAGAATCCTATGGGACCAAACGACAAAGAGGAGGGGTAGTGGGGAGGGCAGCAGGACGCCCTCTCTGGGATCTCAGACCGTTCCTGCCCTGCCCCCTAGGCCGGGCCAGCTCTCTCAGAGGGTCTGACCAGTGTGTGTGTGGGGAGAAGGGCGCAGTGGGGAGGGCCTTCAAGTCTCCACCAAGGTGAGAGGCCGAGTTCTCGTCCTCATCCCAAACTGGTGATACACAGGGGCAGCAGACCCACTTTTTAAGTCTTCCAAAGACGGATGAAGGGTTTGAAGGCAGGTTGAAGCCCTATCTTGGGAAAGACTTGCACAGAGCTGGCCAACACAGGTCTGGACTGTCCTGGGACGGGTGAGCTCCCCATCCCTGGAGGATATTTAGGGAGAGTAACACACTGCTTTGGGGGTCTTGGGTGGTTGATAATCGGGAGAAGCAGGTAAAGCTCAAGAGCCTTCCTGGTTGCTGATCAAGTTCCCTGGGCTGGACCCTCACTCTCCTGCTGTGACGCTGTAGTGTGCTTGGAAATGCAACCTGTCCTTTTCCTGGTTGGGCCATTTTTAAGGGCACAGGGTGGTCACTTCAAACCCAATTCAGGATGCCCTTAGAAGGGTGTGCCCCCAGACAGAGGAGACCCCTTTGTGTGCTCCCTGGAGTAGGCTTCACAGCTGGGGTCTCAATATTCCTCCTCAGGGGCCTTCAAGGGAGCAGAGAACCCCCATCCCCTGTGCCAGCTCTCCTTTGTCTACCGTTAACAAGAGTCAGGGATTCAGAGAGAAGGAAGAGGAAGATGAATCAGTGGTCCTAGGGTGATCAGCAATTTTCAGGCCCAATTGGCCAAAACCTTTCTTGTTGAATCCCCTTGGGCTTATTTTTTTGGCTGAAAACATGCCCTTTAAGTTTCATAGATATTTCTGCATCTTTGCTTTACAGAATGCTGGAACAAAGCCAAGGCAAGTGTTCCACAAGTATTATATAGAAATGAGAAGACTGAGGCTTGCTGTGGATCATCCAGGAGCTAGAGACAGGGCCAAGGTTTGCTGGGGTCAACGTTTCGTATCTTGTCAGAGTGCAGAGAAGAGCCAATTATCACTGGGTCCTACCAGCCCTCCTCAAAAAGGAGTTCTAGGGTCTTTGACTTCTCTCTCCTTAGTTCATTCCGTCAACAGACTTGCACTGGAAAGGGATAGCTCTGAGGAGAAGCCCACGTCCCAGCTCTGTGTGTGTGTGTGTGTGTGTGTGTGTGTGTGCCGTCTTACCCATATTATCTAATTTAATATGCACAACTCTCCTGGTATGATTATCCCTGCTTTACAGAGGAAGAAGTTAACGCTCAGAGAGGATAAGTAACTTACCCAGGCTCACACAGCCTTGGGGCAGAGCTTAAGTTCACATCCAGTTTGGGCTAGCTCCAAAAAAAGTTGGAACTTTTTCCATGGTAGAAGTAGGTGACCATAAAGTTACTGAAGTTTCTCAGTCTCTGGGCCCCTTA
>CAUYQG010253547.1:15000-36206 GCA_963574415.1 Tarsius wallacei
CTGGAGCTCTGGATCAGGGATCCTCTACCCATCAGCCCAGTGGGCATTGGTTTCTCAAATATGGCTGGGAGGGTGCAGGGATGGGGCTTCTCACCTTGTGAGAATCAGATTAGAAGGGAGCTTTATTGAGAGATAAACCGCTTAGACATGGGCCATCTGTCCCTTGGTGCCTCAGCTCTGCAGCTCTGTGTTCACTATGGGCATAAACACTCCTGCTTAGGGTGAGACAGGGAAGGCGGGGATTTCCTTGAATCAAGCCCCTTGGTGTGCCAGGGTTTTTGTGGGCACTTTCCATCTGCCAGCTTGTGTTCTGAGTAGGTCCTGTAATCTCCATTTTATAGAAAAAGAAACTAACATGCCCAGGTCACACAGAAAATCCTGGACAGGGCTGGGCTTTGAGTCCTCGTATGTTGGACCCAAATGCCTTCCTGCTGTCCTTCCTCATATAGCTGTATTGAGCTGTGATGATGGGTGGTCTGCAGGGAAGGCTTCAAGGATAGGTTTCTTTTAGTAGAAAGTTGTGGCTCAGGCCCTATCACAGACTTTCTTACACATGGATGCTCCCTGCGGTTTGTTTATTTGTTTATTACGTGTTTGTTTGGATGTTCTTTCCAGCAGAATGTTCTTTTCATATCAGGAAGTTAAGAGGGAATTCCTTCAGGGACCACCGGATGCTGGTGGTTAAATGCTAGGAGGTTGAATGGATCTGGGGTGACTGAGACTCTGCAGTCTTTGGTTGGCCACCCTTGGGTGCTTGCTATCCTGCACCCTAGCAGGTTTAGACATCTCTAGATTTGTAGCTGCCAGATGTCACGGTTGTATCAAGTATCAGTGTGGAAGGGGCCATGTAGGGTCGGAGGTCATGTAGACTGAGCCTGGCCCATGATAACTAAAGGTTGGTGGCATGATTGGGACCAGGACCTGGAGTTCTGGAACTTTCTCAGGGCTCTTGCTGCCCGAGATGAAGCCCTCCAGCATCACAACTCACTGCTGTGGAAGTTGCTGTGTGCCTTGGGTGCTGGGCATCAGGGTCTCCACGGTAAGAAGCCTTGCTCTGGGAGCGCTATACCTGTGGGAGTGGCCCAGGCACCACCCAAGGTTTGGGTGCCTGCTTGAGCTTGCACGGTTTGCAGTGCCTCACACGGTGCCCTGGGAGGACAAGAAGGCAGAGAGGTGGGGTGGAGAGAGAGAGGAAAGCACAATTAAAATTCATTTTCAAACACAAAGATTTTTTTAAGAATCAAAGAAAAATTAGATCTTATCCTCTTTTCATAGCAAACATGACTAGCTAAGACTCTTTTAGTTTCAACAGGGGGATATCTAATTTACTGGCAGAAGAAGGAGACAAGGTGGCTTATCCTAAGCAGCTCCCACCTGAGCAGGCTGGGGTCTGCTACATGGATATGCAGGGGGGCCTTTGAGCCCCCTGGCTGCCTCCGCACATGGGTAATATGTGTCCCAAAGCTACATTTGCATCTGTTGACAAATCAGTACCATTTATGGGAGGAATAATCCACAAGAAAGAAAACATTGCATGCATTAAGCCACTCTTCATAGTTTTTTAGGTTTTTTTTTTGAATAGGAGTCTCACTCTGACATCCAGGCTAGAGTGTAGTGGCATGTTCATGGCCACCACAGCCTCAGCCCACTGGGCTCGGGTGATTCTTCTGCTTCAGCCTCTCAAGTAGCTGGAACTACAGGCATGTACCTCCACACCTGGCTACTTTTTTTTTTTTTAATTTTTTTTTATTTATTGTAGAGATGTCTTGCCAAGTTGCTCAGGCTGGTCTCAAACCCCTGGACTCAGGCAATCCTCTTTCCTCCGCCTCTCAAAATGCTAGGATTACAGGCATGAGTCATCAGTTTTATTTTTAAGAGTATATATATATACTGAAAATAATCCGAATATCCTATGATAGATAAATGGTTAATTAGTAATGATATTTCATAATGATGGAAATATTTCATGAGGACAAAACCCTGTGGTTATTAAGACTATGTGGCAACATGAGGAATAATGCTTATAAACTAATGTTAATTTTAAAAATTAGAAAATGAGGTGCAATAAAAATGAAACCAAGGAAACACGTCTGTATGAAAAAAAGTTGACATAAATTAATGAGGGGGTTATTAAGCTACGGTAATGAGACTATTCTTATTTCTCCTTCTGCTTCCAGATCATTACTATATGCAATGTGGTGTGGTGGTTAGGATCATAGAACCTGGAACCAGATTATTTGGATTCAAAGCCCAGCTCTACATTTACTAGCTGTGTGACCCTTAACAAGTTACTTAAGTTCTCTGCACTCTGGTCCCTTATTTGTAAAAATGGGAATAGTGATAGCATTTAACTTCTAGGATTATTGTGAGACAAATGAAGTAGCAGATGTCAGTGCTATCCCTAGTAATTGTTGTACAAGCACTAGCTATGCAAAAAGTAACTTTAATTATAATTCACCCATAGATTCATGTCTTAATCATAAATAAGTGCTAATATTGGGATGATTTTATTTATATTTTTTTCTTCCTACTTGAAAGTGCTTTTATCTTCCCATAGTGATTATCATAGTAATATACAGCGTAACCTACTCTTTGCCACTAATACCACGTTGCAATAATTTTCCACTAGCATTTCTGATAGAGACCCATGATTTCCTGACCACTGCTCCTCCACCACTCCCATCCCTGCCCTCAGATTCCAAGACTTTCCTCTCTGGCTCCTATAATAAATATCATGGTTGACATTGCAAATATGGTCACAACTTGTACCCCTCCTTTGCAGCTTCTCCTGTCAACCTATGGGGTCTATTTCCCTGCTTCTAGAATCCGGACTGGGCTTGTGACTTGCTTTGGCCAGTAGAATGTGGTGGAGATGAAGATGGGCAGTTCTGAGCCTGCTTCTCAAGAGGCCCTATATGTCTCCATTCATCTAAGTGGAACCCTGCAGCCCCCATGTGAACGAGTGTGGGTCAGCCTGCTGGGAGATGAAAGGCCATGCAGAGGAGAGTTCAGCTGTTCCAACTAAGGCCATACCAGACTCACAGACCACCAACTCCCAAACATGTGAGAAAGCCCAACCAAGGTCAGCAGAGCTGCCCATCCAAACCTTAGAAGAATGGAAGAGCCCAGTCAAGGTGAGAAGAAATACCCAGCTGACCTGTAGACTCATGAACAACTATAAATACTTACTGCTTTGGGTCACCAAAGTTGGGGGTAGGTTGTTATGCAGTGGCTAATGGATATAATTACAAAGAGCAAGACCACGGATCTGAGGCCCTTCTGATTTGGCCACTGGGCAGAACAGGCTGCTAGCCTTCTCTACTGCCTTCTTTTTAGGTCTATTGTTCCAGGCCCTCATGTCTACCCTGGTGCCATTGTTGCTGAAACTCTCAAGTCATCAATGGGTAACCTTTGTCCTTGCTGTTTGAGTCCCTTCCTGAAGGCAGAGGAAAATCTATGGCAGGGGAGGAATTGCTCGGTGCTCCTGAATCTTCCATCATGAGTTAAGTCATTTTGCTGGGCTTCAAAGCAGGGAGAGTGGCATGGCTTTCAGGACCCAGGGAGTCTCTTGGGCTCCAGGGGCCTTCTCACGTGACCTCCCCAGTCTTCCCCAGGGGCCTCCTTGCTGGCAGCTCAGGACACGTAGAAGGAAGACACCCTGACAGAAGCTTCGGGGTCAGGGACCCTCCTGGCTGGTGGGGACTACATAGCCATCATTCTGATCCCAGCTTGAGCCTGAGCAGTCCCAGGGCTGGGGGCTGGTGCCTGATGCCTCTCAAGAGCCAACAGTGTCAGCAGACTGAGCATTCCTTAAGAAAAATTGCTGTTATGACAATGCTGCTATACAGTTTGCTATTAGCTTTCTAAATACTTTAGAGACTGCCTTTTTAAAGTAAATTGTTTAATGTAATAAATTCAGCAAAACAGCCTGTTAGCGTATTAATTTTTAAAGGTGGTTTTGTCACATTTGCCCAGAGTCTTGCGTCTTTTACATCTTGTCCTCATGGGCCTAACACAGTGCTGAGATATAAAGCAGTGCTCAAGAAAGACCCTTTGGAATGAGGAGCAGCCACTATTTGGCATGCATTTGCCACAGCTGGTGTTGTTGGCTCAGGGGCATCCTCAAGACTGCCTGGGTTAATTTCCCTTTCTATAGACAGATGCATGGTACTCTTTATGACAATGAACTGGAGTACATGAGGCTGGCAACCCTGCTCTCGCTTACACAACACCCTGGGAACACAGATTCATCTTATCCCTCTTTCTCTCTGAATCCCAGAGTCAGCCCCCGAAGACGGCAGGTGAAACCATGAAACCAGGGCAAGAATGCATAGACTTTGGGTTTCAGTGCTGGAATTGCTGGTCTCCTGTGCCAGTGACCCTGGCAGGGCTCAGTCTCCCTCCAGGCAACATCAGGGCATGTTTATGAGGTACTTTGGGGCAGGCTTGATGCCAAGTGATGTATAGACATGGCCCCATTGATGTCTCACCATAGCCTGGTGAGGTAGATTTTGTTATACCCTTTTCACAGAGGATGAGACTGAGGTTTAGCAAGCCTGGGTGACCTGCTTAAGGGCACATAGATAGCAGGTGGTAGAGCTGAGATCGCAGCCCAGATGGCACTTTCCTGATGCACTTGCTCGGACATGCACATGTCTTTACACACTGCTGTAGGAAACTTTCTCTCTCCAGAGTAGGAGGAGGCTTGTTGTAGTGAAAAGAGGTAGACAGATCCCAGTTTTTGGCTCTGCCTCAGTTTCTTTCTGAACCTCCGTTTCCAACTATGCAACACTGACAAGTCCTCCCTAGGGTAGTTCCAAGGATTTAAATGAGATCACAGAGTAAGGACCCAATAAATATGTTTGTTTCCTCTTCATGTTCTAAATTGTGTATAAATTTCTGCCATGGCATTTAAAAAATATACATGCAAAAAGAAACCAAATCTTAACACAGGAGCCAAGACATGTTATTGCGTGACTAACAAAATGGCTGCCCTTGGTTAGCACAAGGAGTTAACCTGGCCACATTTCCTATGAACTGGGTGTGCTTGAATGAATGTGTGTGTCTGTTGTGCAGCGTGTGGTATGTGTGTTGTGTGTATGTGTCTGTGTATCTGTGTGCTTAATGTGTATATATGTGTGTCTACATGTGTGTGACTGTGTGTAGGTACTTGTGTGTCTGTGTGTATAGTGTGTGGTGTGTGTGTCTCTGTGTGTATTTCTGTATGTGTGTTGTGTGTGGTACATGTATCTATCTGTGTTATATATTTATGTATGTGTCTGTGTGTTTGTGTGTGCTGTTGTATGGTGTGTTTGTATTTGTGTATGTGTTTCTGTGTGTCTACGGGTCTGTGTCTAGTGTGGTGCATGTGTCTATATGCATTTGTGTATGTGTCTGTGTGTCTAGTGGTCTGTTTCTAGTGTGGTATATGTGTCTGTATGTATTTGTGTATGTGTCTGTGTGTGTCTATGAGTCTGTGGCTAGTGTGGTGTATGTATTTGTGTTATGTGTCTGTGTGTGTGTAGTTGTGTGGTGTCTGTGTGTGGTGTGTGTGTCTGTGTTCAATGGAGGGTACACACGTACACACTCCCTCAATTTCTTTTTGCCACCTCTGAGCGTCTGTGCTGGAGAGGGGAAGAAGAGAGGGGTGAGTATGAGCCCACTGTCCTCCCTAGGGTGGACCTCCATCTCTCTCTTCTGAAAATTTTCACCTTCTTTTGCAGAACTGCCCTCCTCCTTCAGGCTTGAGGGAGCAGCGACAGGCAGCCAGCTGGTGCTCACCTTGCACCTTGTCTGGGCGGGTGTCTCACACTCTGGTTCAGCGAGGGGTGTGTGTGATAGCTGGTTATTTTTACCCAACTGGGCTGGGTGTGATGCCAGTTTGGAAGGGGGGGTTGTCAGCTTCTCCAGAGAAATGGTCTGCAGTTAGAACCATTCTGTCTGTGTCCCTCCCCAGCATTCACAGCTGAGCATCCCCTTGGATGGACAGGACATTTGATAGCTAGGAAGGGCATAGAGCCCTGGTGCTGGACATGGGCTCCCTGGGTCACAACTCTAGAGGAGCAAGTAAGGCTGGGGCCTTCTCAGACTCCTGAGAGATGACACTGGGGCAGTGAAGTGGTGAGGCAGAAACTCTAGGTTGGTGTCAGGCTCCTGTTCAGCAGCCTCTGGCAGGGCTCTGCCTATTCCACCCCCTAGGATCCTCTTACCAAAGACAGAAGAAGTCCAGAGCCTTAATCTCCCACCTGGCCAGGCGACACCAGTGTGTTAGTCTGCCCTTGGCCTGGAGCCCCAGTACTGGGAGCTGGGTGCTTTCAGCCCTCCCGTGTCTGGGCCTGCCCCTACTCTGCCTGGTGGCCCCAGGTGTTGAGGAAAGGGCAGCCTTGCTCTTCTGGGCCTTCCCCAGGTATGCAGCCTGGATGCTGCCTGCCTGCATCTCTAGGGGCTGCCTGACGCCCCTGCCAAGCTGTGCTCTCTGGACCTTGTGCCCCATCCAACTGCTGGCAGCTGCACTGCTGGCCTGTTCCCCTGGTCCACAGGACTCATAGGCAGCTTTGGTTCATAGCTTCTGGGAGCAACTTCTGACCTCCACTGCTTTCTGTCTTCTGTGCTTACTTTTTGTCCACTGTAGACCTTCAACCCTGCTGACTCCTCTGCTTACATCCTCTACTTCCATGCTCCTCAGCCGGGCTCCTGGCCTTTCTTTGGGTCTCATAAGTGTCACCTCCTCTAACACCTCCCACCCAAGGTAGGGGATGTTCCCCTATAGTACTTTCTAATTGCATTTGCTCTTCCCCTTGACAGAATGTATTCAGTTCAATATGATTAATTTGTAGCCTCTTTTCAGGGATTTAGTTTCCCCCATGGGATTCCAAACTCCACCTGCTTGTGGCCTCTGGACCAGGGCTGGGGCTGATCAGCATGTGTGACCTGTCCCATTCCATTGCAGATCCTCACCTCCAACCCGTTCTGGGCTGGGTGGGGTTGCTTACCTTTCAGGGCTGTCGTGTTGGGGCTTGAAACTCCATGGCAGCAGGGCCTGACTCTCCAGGACTTGGCAGGATGTCTTCTCCCTGAAGCTGGACACAAAGGAGCAGAGACCCTCCCTTAGTGGGCTTGTCTGTGCAGGAATGACTTGAGTGATCTTCCACTCCCAAGGCCCAGGGTTCAGGAATATTTATTCAAGGAAACCCAAGATGAACCAAGCTAAAGGGAGGCCCAGGGAAAGGGTGAGCCTTGCTATGGTTTACTTTTCAGAAGTAACAATGTTGGGAGATACTGTGCCCCCTTGAACATACCTCTTCGTGTTCCTCTCTGAGATATAGTTCCTTTGACACAGTAATTCTCCCTTTGGCAATCTCTTCTAAGAAAATAACTCTGAATTTAGGAAATATTTTAGGTATGCATATGCCTTTTACCACATACTTAAAATAGTTCAAAGTTGTGAAACTAAAATGTCTAAGTACGTAAATTCATGATAGCACATTTACTTGCTGGCAAGTTATACCTAAATATATTGGTTGAATAATGCCACTTCAAGAATCTGCCAGAGATAGTTCCAAATGTATAGGAAACTTTACGGGGAAAGATATCCATTCTCATGGAATTGTCATTAGGGTACCATTGGCAACCTCAAACATGTCCAAAAACAGAGGTCTGATAAACTGCTTGTGGTGGACTATGTTTACGAGAAATTCTAATCACTGTTTTCCTTATTATATATGTGCCACATTTTCATTGCAGAAACTTTACAAAACATATACTTGCTATAATCCTGCTGCTCAGAGATGGCTGGTGCTGACTTTCTGGTGTAAATGCTTTCAGAATAACTTCAGTCATAAGTATCTTGTGTGAGTACAATAATATAGTGATAAATAAAAAAGATACAACATCGAACATATAGAGATCTGTCAATTAAATTTTTTAAATGCTACATGCAACACTGAAAGGAAATAATCAAAATGTTGAACATGGCTATTCTTGAATCATGAAATTATAAATTTTTCCCTCCTTTTTATATATTTCTCTATCCCTAGCTCCAAAAAGTGTTTAAATAACCATAGCCACTAAAACAAAAAATAAAAGTAGGCAGTCTCTAGAGGATTAGGCAAAAGAAAAAGCTCAAAATACTCAGCAATCTGAATCAAGAAAGACAGGAGAGCTAAACTTCCATATCCACAGAGGTTCTCAGACCATGTTTCCCACTTCTAATGTACATAACCATACCCCACCCTCCTACCACATCCCCCCATCCTATCTGCCCATGGGCATTTGTCATGCATGAAGTTTTGGGAGGTTCAGGCTCAGATGGTCCATTAATTAATGTATTTATTCACCCAGCATTAAGTTAGTCTATCAATAACACTTAGTCTAGCACTAAGTTAGCACTAAGTTGTATCATTCCAAGTAAGATACACAAGTACAATAGAGTGGCTCTAGAATTTCTGGACAGGAAGGGTTTAGGTGCAACAAGCTAGCTGAGAGGTTATATGTATGTGGTAAGCAAACTGTTTTACTTAGCCTGTGTGTGTGTGTGTGTGTGTGTGTGTGTGTGTGTGTGTGTAGAGGAAGAGGGGTTGTGGGTGGAGCCCCCCAGGTCATCTGTTGGGGTTGCCACTGTAGATAGAGGTGCTAATAGGTATAGAGCTAGAGCCTGTCTTTCCAGGGCTCAGGATTGTCTGCCGGGGCCTGTCATCCACAGGTCCTGATTGGATGTTTCCCAGATGCTGGAATCCCTGCTCAGGGACCTGCACCCTAGGGGCAGTCCTACCTTCTGCTGAGAAGACTGAGAAGCAGAAAAGCAGGATGCAGAAAAGGCTGGAAAGGATTAGAAGCCTCATGGTGAGGTGGTGGATTCTCACGTCCTGGGGAGGGAGCTGAGCTTCAGAAGTCCCCCCTTGGGGCCACCTCAGACATTTATAGAGTGACTTAGGGTGTTTCCCAATGGGCAGGGCCCTAAAGAGTAGAGTCGGCCCCTCCCAAGAGGAAAACCAGCTTCTCAGAAGCATTTAGTGACCTGTAACACAGAGAGATGTACATGCTCAGCCAGAGAGTTCCCAGCACTGGCCTCAGTAGTCAGAGCAGGAAACTCCTGTCAGGGAAGAGCCAGTGCCCTGGGTTGAACGTTAACTTTTAGTGTCAGTAATAATTCCACCAAATGCAGATCTGCTCATTCTTTAGATGTGGCTGGGAGGACTATAAAACCCTTTAAAAATCCTCAGGGGAAGAGTCTCAAGTAACTGATGAAATGTAGGAAGCACTGGCCCTTGAGTCAGATGACCTGGGTTTGAGTCCTTGCTCTGCCACTTATTAGCGGTGTGACCTTGAACTTGTCCTTGTTGGTCTTTGATTCTGCTTCCCATCTGTGAAATGGACACAGGGCTCTCACAAGGTTGCATGAGGATGTGTATGAAAAGTTATCTGCACTGAGGTGAACACTCACACAGCTGTTAAAGGAGGTGGGGCCACAGCTGGACCTTGATGTTTAAGATAGTGATGAGATGAAAGGGCATTTCAGGTACAGTCAGCCTGAGCAAAGGCCTAGAGGAGAAGAACCTCTGACTGGGACAGGCATGGAGAAAGTCTGTCCACAGTTACAGGAGGCCTAGTTGTTACTCATTCATTGGACACATGCCCTGGGCTGGACCATGCGCTTGGCACCATGGACATCGAAGAAGCTGTGCCTGATCTCAGGGAGCTCCTGTTGGTGAAGGCAGCTGTGCAGACAGCTGCCTGACTCACAGCATCACAAGTGCTGTCTATGCTAAAGGCCTGGGAGGTAGGTTGCTCAGTAGGAGGATGGGGAGGGAGAGGATGCTTTACAGAGATGGGCTGAGACTGGGGGAAGTGGGTTGGCATGGTAGGCCAGGTTGTAGTGGTTTATTGGACCAGCAGAGAAGTCAGACGGGCTAAGATATGAAAAAGGTCCTTCGGCCAGGTAGAGACTGATGACATGAGTGCTTTGGGCACTTTTTCCAACAGGGAGGATCTGAGTGTCCCTTTTACTAATGGTATGTGGGGGCCTGAGCATGTGCCAACCCTGGCCTCAGGTGGTATCAGGGGGTCCAGTGTCCTGGGCCTATAAGAGATGATGGGTGGGTGGGAGAAACATATTTCAGGAGAGACTAGGGTGTTTCCCCATGCACCCTGCTGAGACCCTCCCTGGACTGCTCTCAAACCTCCACTTCCAAACCAGCTCCTGCTCATCCTTCCAGCCCCAGATCAAGAATCTCTTTCATAGGCCAGGCTTGGTAGCTCAGCCTATAATCCCAGTACTTTGGGAGGCCAAGGCGAGTGAATTGCCTGAGCCCGCCGGTTCAAGACCAGCCCAGGCAACTTGGCGAGACCTCTTCTCTATAAGTCAAAAAATTAGTTGGGCATTGCAGTACATGCCTGTAGTTCCAGCTACTGAGGCAGAAGGATCACTGAAGTCCAGCAGGTCGATGATGGGGTGGCCACGAGTGTGCCACTGCACTCCAGCCTGGGTGATGGAGTGAGACTCCAACTCAAAAAAAAAAAAAAAAAAGAATATCCCTCACTTGAATTGTTCCCTGACCCCTGGCAGCATTGAGGCATGTTGTGACTTCTGCCTCTCAGCATGCTGTTTCCCACTGGATGTTGAGCTCTTGGTGACATAGGGCCTGAGCCCAGGGGCGAATGATGGGCAGGACCCCTGAAGGTTGGAATAGACCATGTGGGCCCATTGTAACTTTATGCTGGGCAGGGCCTCTCTGGTCCACTGTGAGCAGTGCAGGGCTCTGCAATAAATGCCTTGGATATGCTGAAAGTCCACCATGGCATGCATCTTTCCACCTGGCCCCGGGAAACTGTCATCTGGGAGACTTTGGGAGATCAGACTTGGTCAAGAGAAGGCAATCTAGTCTGATGCTCAGAGGTTGAAAGAATTGAGGAGCATGCAAACACCCTACCAGGAATGAGAGTGAACAAAAGATGTATAAGTGGTGGTTTCCATGTTGTTGAGCACAGAATGGGAATTGTCTCTAGCTGAAGAAGAACTGTGAATTTTGTGTAGGTGGAGACAGGAAGTTGGGCCAGCCTGCAGGAGCTCCCTTATAAAAACCAGAAGTGAAGACACACATGTATCATGTGCATGTGCCCATGCACAGAATCGCGTGTGTTCTTGTGATGTGGTGCCCATCTGTCTTTTGGCTTAATAAGTATGCCCTTCTAACCAAGGAACTGACACTTGTTTCCAGCATCAGAGGGCACATGAGAAGATGCCATGATCTGGTTCAACTCTCCAAAATCTCCCTGATCCCTGGCAATCTATTCAGACATAGCCTGCTGCTGGGACTGGCCCACACAGTGCACTTCACTGTCCTCTTCTTTTGCTGCAGATTAGAGATGCAATTTAGACCACAAGCTCAGACAGCTCGGTGGGCAAATCAACGGCCAGGGGACATTTTGACAGTCAGTCTACATGCTTTCCCACATTTGCAAAAACTTTAAAAGGAAATCAGGCAGGGGCTGCTGGGCTTAAGGACTAAATGTCAAGTGACGTCAGTCACCTGCTAACCCAAGCCTGATTTCCTTTTCAAGCTGTGCTCTGAGTCTTGATGGCTGTGCCGAGTGGGCAACTGCTATGGCAGAGAGTGTGGGCAGGAAGACCCTGGGAGTCTACCAGGGACAACTCCAGAGCTGAAGCCCAGCTGTCAGTGTGGGAAGGAGGGCAAGGAAGAGAGGGGCCTCCCCAGGAGGTGGCCCTTGCTAGCTGGCACACTGCTCTTACTTAGATTGCATGCTACAGGTCAAGAATCTCAGCCAGGCTTCCTAAACGTACTTTCTAACATTCTATTTACTTTTCTCTGGGGTCATTTGGGAGTGGCGCCATTGAACTCTCTGGGCAGCAACACACCTTTGGCTCCCACTCACCTGTGACCTGTTGTAACAGTTATCTTTTGCATTGGAATGGTTCCTTGTTGCTTTTGACAAACCATCATCAGCAGGGTGAAGAACTACGTAGCTGGCAGAGGGGGCAGGGACAAGGCCAGCTCTCTCTTTTTTTTTTTGAGTCCGAGTCTCACTCTGTCACCCAGGCTGGAGTGCAGTGGCACAATCACAGCTACTGCAGCCTCAATCTGCTGGGCTCAGGTCATTCTTCCACCTCAGCTTTACAAGCAGCCAGAGCTTGTAAAGTTCTGTTGGCACTCGCCAACATGACTGGCTATATTTTTGATTCATTGTAGAGATGGATTCTTGTCAAGTTGCCCAGGCTGATCTCGAATCCTTGGGCTCAGGCTCTCCTCTAGCCTCAGCTCCCCACAGTGCTAGGATTACAGGTGTAAGCAACCATGCCTGGCTAAGGCCAATTCTTATAGCAGAACTCCAATGCTTAGCAGTGGTGCAGAAATTAGGACCAGATTCTCAGGTTAGTGAAGAGAGATTCATCTGGATTCACTGACTAACTAGACCAGGCTTTGGTGATTTCCCCAAGATCCCTCAGCCAGAGTCAGAAATAGACTTGAATTTCTCAACATAACCGTTTTCTCATTACAGAGCAGAGCCATGGGCAGTATGCCACGAAGGGCAGGAAGAATTGGCCATCTCGGGGGCTCTGTTTCTTTTCTACTCACACACACAATTCACAGATTTGTGGGTTTTCCTGGGACCACATATTTCTAGGGAAGAATAGATTCAGATGTCAGTATTCACCTGCTTTTAAAATGCTTACAAAAATTACTGAAGCAATCTATGCCCATGTTAATGTAAATAACACAGGGTAAAAGGTGTAAGTTCCATGCTCAACCTCACTCGCCAGGGGCAATTGCTGTTCACAGATTTTCACCTGCTTCTAACATTTCAAAGAATGCTGTCACCTTCTTACTTTAAAAAAAGGAAGAAACACCTCTGGCTCTTTAGAATATTCAAAACCCCATGTTGAGCTGATAAAGGTGAAAATGAGAAGCAAAATAGGAACAGCTGTTAGTTTTGAGAATACACAGTTTTGGTACAAAAAAATATATTCCAAGTTGAGGCTTTGAATGATTTCTAAAGATGATTTTGAAAACTTGGCAACCTCCCTGAGAAAAAAGTCTCCAGAGACACACCTAACACCTAACTGAGGAATTTACAAGGAAGTATAATTTTTCTAAGACAATTAGGAAAATGCCCAGAGCATCTCCACCCTTTATGGGCAGAGCACTTTTGACCTGAGTCCCACCCTTTGCTCCCAGCCACCATGTTCTTCTAAGAATGTTTTATGATGCTGAAATTTATCAGAAATGACTCCCACCTTTATTTGCTCTGCAAACTGTGGATCAGTTTATAATGGAGGGAGACTCCAGACCCCGGCATTATACTTTTCTTGTCTCATTTATTCACTTCCCACTTCAGGATGGCAGGCATTTATTTACTTTTTATATTACTCAGTAAGAGAAAGTGAAATTTCCCTACACTCCACAAAAAAAAGGTTATGTTGGAATTTCTCAACTGGTACCAGGTCTGCCTGACTCCAAATGTTCTTTCCAGAGTTCCATGAGAACTTGTGCATAGTTGAAAATAACCCACAACCTTGATGTTTAGCTTACACTCCACCCTCAAATTGTACAAAATACCCAACGGTTTCCTCTACTTTTTACAGTTAATCTGAACTTCCTCACAAGCCTCTGACCCACCGGGTGTTGCCTGCCTCTGAGTGTTCTGCTACTGAAGTCAAGGCTGGTAAATCCAGGGTCTGTTTCCTTGACCCCACCTGTGCTGATTTTCTTGGCTCTTACTGGTGAATTGTCCCACTCTTATTCATGTCTCCCTCTGCCCTGGGTTGGCTGTGGGGCTACCCTGACTCACCATGATGGTCGCCAACAGAGTTGTGTGTTCTTCCATGGAGATGTGCTAGAATGTCATGACCTCCATCATGCCATAAATGACACACAGGGAGCCTGAAAGGTGATATCTTTTCTATTCCCCTGTGGCCATACTGGGTTGGTGTTGAAGCACCTGTAAAACCATCTGAGCCTCTGATGGAAATAACCCCATAGCTCTTGGCTTTTCTCTTTCTGTCTCTGAGATTTCTTGCCTTTCGCCCCTATTCCCTTACACACAGCCCATGTTTTCAGCCTGGAGTCAGCGACTCAGGATGCTTGTATTCCATTTCTGTCTCTTCCTACCTCTCCTATACTTGTTAAAAGCACAGGCTCTAGAGCCACATGACTCACACTCTAACCAGAGCGCTACTAAGTGTTAGTTGGACAAGTTGCTCAACTTCTGTGTGCCTCTGTTTTTCTTTTTTCAGTGTAAAATAGTAGCTGGAGCTGGAGAGGAACAGATCAATTTGATGAGAATGTACTTTTTTGGGGGGGTTGGCAACTCACTCTGTTACCCAGGCTGGCGTGCAGTGGCATGATCATGACTCATCGCAGCCTTGACCTCCTGGGCTCAGGTGATTCTCTTGCTTCATCCTTCCGGGTAGCTGGGACTACAAGGATGTACTGTCACGCCTGGCTAATTTTTTAATTTTTTGTAGAGATGAAGTCTCGCTATGTTGCCCAGGCTGATCTCGAATTTCTGGGTTCAAGCAATCCTCTTGCCTTGGCCTTCCAAAGTGCTGAGATGACAGGCATAAGCCCCCACGTGTGGCCAAGGAATGTACTGTTAAAATATAAAATTTTGGCTGGGCTCGGTGGCTCAGCCTGTAATCCCGCGCCTTGGGAGGCTGAGGTGAGTGGATTGCCTGAGCCCGCAGGTTCAAGACCCGCCTGGGCAACTTGGTGAGACCTCATCTCTACAAAAAATAAAAAAAAATTAGATGGGTGTGGTAGCGCGCGCCTGTAGTTCCAGCTACTCGGAAGGCTGAGGCGGAAGGATCTGCGGAGCCCAGCAGGTCGAGGCTGCAGTGGCCGGGAGCAAAAAAAAAAAAAAAAAAAAGAAAAGAAATTTTTGTTGTATCAGGTGGTCAATTTTCAGAAGTGGCGTGCATAAATTCCCTCCCCTTTTCTTTTTTTTGTTACCCCAAAATGCTTATGATGATAATTGACTATTACTACAGTTAAGGTTAAAATACTTCAACTTTTTTTGAGACAGAGTCTTGCTATCCAGACTGAAGTGTGGTAACTATTCACGGGCGTGATCATCACGCACTGCACCCTGGAACACCTGGGCTCAAGCAATCCTCCACCTAGCCTCCCAAGTGTCTGGGACTACAGATGCCTGCCATCACCCATGGCTGAGGGTAAAAGACTTTAGAACAGTCAACTAAACAAAGTCACTCGGACCCTAAAATTCTGACCTTGTAATTCTAGTAAACTTATACTTAATGCTTATCCAAGATTTAATACTTTTTACCAAAATTTTTAAAATTTCTGGATATTTTTGATTCACCTAGTAATCACTGGCTTAGATTTCCACCTTCTGCAGAATTCTATTTGATTTACAACATGCTAGTGTAGTATGTTTTTATTTTTTTGACAAATTACAATCATATATAATTATGGTGTACACAGTGGTGTTATATGTATATAGTGTGGACTAGTGGAATCAAGCTAATAATCATACCCACCTACTTAAGTACTTACCATTTATTTCTTCTGTCGGGTTGCACTTTTTACCCTTTGACCAACATCTTCCCACTACCCCCGACCCACCTCTCCAAGCCTCTGGTAACCACCATTCTACTCTCTGCTTCCATGAGTTTGTTTTAGATTCCACATGTGAGAATATGTGGTTTTTTTGTCTTTCCATGCCTGGTTTATTTTGCTCAACATAATGTCCTGCAGTTCATCCTGGTTGTTGCACATAACAGAATTTCATTCTTTTAAAAGGCTATTCAGTGTCTCATTGTGCACAAAGGGGATCCCCAAAACCCAGAATTATTTTTTGGAAGGTGGGTTTCTTGTAGCATAGGCTTCCCTTGCTAGGTAAGTGTTCTAGGAACCCATCGGCATCAGTGTACCAGCTAGTGTTGCTGTGAGAGGCTGCATTCAGCTTCAGTGAATTTTTTTTGGAGATTCTTTCAACACATTTGCCCATTTCATGATGGGTGATTTACACAATCTGCCCACATTGTGCTGGGTGTTCAGAACTTTTTAGTCAAAAATAGCATGACCCCTGTGCCCCACCCTCCCTAATTATCTGCTTTCATCCCAACCAAATTTTTTTTGTTTCTCTGGATGAAAAAAAGTTCTCAAAGGGAAATGTTTTGCCGATGTGGAAGAGGTAAAACAAAAAAATGATAGAAACACTAAAAGGCATCAAAATCGACAAGTTCAAAAACTGTGTTTTATTTATTTTCTGAGTAGAGGTCTCATTCTGTCACTCAGACTGGAGTGTAGTGGCGTGCTCAGGGCTACAACAGCCTTGACCTGTTGGACTCAGGTGATCCTTCTGTCTCAGCCTACCAAATAGGTGGAACTACAGGAGCGTGCCACCATCCCTGGCCAATTTTTGGATTTATTGTAGAGATGAGGTCTTGGCAAATTTCCCGGACTAGTCTCAGGCAATCCTGCATGAACTCCCATGCCTGGCCAAAAACTATTTTGAGCAGTGGAAAAAGCATCTCGATGGGTGTATTGCATCAAGTGGAGAGTACTTCGAAGGTGACTGAAGTTTAAACATGTTAGAATACACAATTTTTAAATAAATTCCATTTTGGGATCCCTTTTGTATATATACTACATTTGCTTTATCCATTCATCCATTGATGGACACTTAGGTTGACTCTGTGTCTTGACTATTGTGAATAGTGCTGCAATACACGTGGGAGCACAGACATCTCCAACATATACTGGTTTTATATCCTTATATACCCAGTAGTGGGACTGCTGGACCTCCCTTCTTTTTTCAACAGCAACCTGTCTCCAAAAAATATCCAAGCTCCCACTTGCAATCAAGGACAGCTGACACTTCTCTAATGGGGAATGACTGTCTTTCTTGCCACAGGGGCAACAGAAACACACACACACACACACACACACACAGAAATTTAGGTCCAAATGACTTATTCCAAGACCATTTCCAAATGTGATTTTGATGGAGAAAGGTGAGGGACAAGTAGGACAAGCACAAGAGACTCGGGCAGGAGGGAGGGTGTGCGGAGAGGAGGTAAAAGAATGCCAAGGCTTTCTGCTTTTGCCAGTGCTTAGAGCTGAAAAACTGCAGGTAGGGTTGGGATGGAGCCTGTTTGTCAGCGTCTGTTCTGAACTTTGCAATTTGACAGCTGGCTTCCCAGAAGAGAGATGTCACCTTGCCTCCTTCTCACTCCCACATCCAGCACCACCAGGACAGGGTGGGGCTGGGCGAGGTGTGACTGGAGTAGTCCAGCCTGGGAGTGAATGTCAACCCCACTGAAGGAGCCAGGGTGGGAGAACCTTGAAGGCTCTGGGTCCAGTTCCACAGAGTGGGTGGATGTCCATTTCCAATTCTGAAGAGCTCCTTGTAAAGTGTTTCCATGATTTTCACTCTCTCTTCATGTGTACAGTGTTTTTTAAAAAATTACTTGGGGGCAGCTATAATATACCAAAAGATACCAAAGATACAAAACACTTTATTTTCTTAACAAATGCCCATTTTTTTCCCTGCCACTCAGAATTGACAAGAAAATCCTGTTATAATTTCCCCAACTTCTTTTTAAAATGATTCTTCTACTTACACAAGGCAGCAATCTTCTTGCATCTTCTGAGGCACCCAGTATGGTTAAGGGTGGTATCACTTGATTGCGAGCACACCAGCAGAGTCTGGCAGGACACTGTACAGCCTTTCAAGGACACTCACCTCCTGCAAGTTCCTGCAGACAGAGAAGGCTGCGTTCTCTGCAAAGTAGGTCAGGAAACGACCCATGGCGCTGCACATAGGGCCTGAATCAGACATTCCCCTTCCCACCAAAGCACCAACCCTTCCATGCTTGTGTGGACACATACAAGTAAATCCCTACATTCACTTGGCACATTTGCCCCCTTCCACAGAACTCCTATAGCAATTAGACTGGATAATCTATTGTTAGTTTCTGGATAATGACTTCATAATCACCTTGAGTCACTGAAGTGTTTATTTCTCACGATTTAACTACTTCATTACTACTTAATAGAGTGCCTGATAAATATGTTGATCCCTTAAATAGGTAACTCCTGAAAATTAATGCTGTTGTGTGAGGGTCCTACATTCATTTCCCACCTACAGTAAGGGCATCTGCCTCCATCATTGCCTTCTTTCACTGGAATTAGATCCCTCCTGGCTACCACCCACTCCCACTGCCTGTCAGATGCTGTTTTCTAGACTAACTTGTTCCCATCATCTTTGTGCCTCCCCACAGTTGCTGCTTAAAGTATCAAATGGAATGAACCTGTTATCCCTATCTCTTCTTACCAATAGTCAGATCACACCAAACCAGTAACACTCTTTCTCTCAACTTCCATTTATATTCCTGTTTGGGAGTCATTCTGCATTGCTGAAATCATTCCATTCAGCCTGCATACTTGAAGTACACAACTGGGCTCTCTCTCTCTCCTTCCCTTGGCCCCCACCATGTGGAGACACAGCAAGACCACCAACCACAAGTCAGGAAGTGACCCTTAACCAGAAACAGAGCATGCTGACTCTTTGAACTTTTAGCCTCCAGAACTCAGAATAAATTTAAGTAAAAACAAAACACTCCACCCCTCTTGCAAAAGTACATAACTGGGTAGGGCCAGCTTGTTTGCACTTTCTTGTGGGAGATCCCCTCCAAATCACCAGTAACAATTGGTTGCTGAAGTAACTTATCAAAAGTCAATTCTTTAGATACCTGTTCTTACAGGACAATGAACTATTATAAAATTATGGAAAACAAACCACTGGGGAATATTTTTCTTTCATTTTAAAATACCAACTATTTTCAGACATGCTATTTAGTTTTGAAAAGTAATCATGAAATAGAACACATACTTCAGAAATGAAATGAGGAAAATGCTGCACCTTAGAATTTACTACTAAGCAAATGAAATAGACCTGTAACTCTGTTCAGTGAGACTGCCAGGAGACTTGTTGCCAGTTGTGACTGTAAAACCACTCTGGCACATAGGTGAGCCAGTCCACATGTTGGGCATATGGAGGGATAACTTGGTAGAATGATGGCCAGCTGCACCATACCTACATGTCATCAGGCAGCTTCTTCACAGTGCTTTGACCTTGAGAGTTTGTTTGAAGGTTCTAGTAGGGGAGCACGGCTACCCGTATAACCTTGACCAAATGGTCCTCCTCTTCTGGGCGTGATCGCCCTCTTCAGGAGGGATGCATGCTGAGCAGTGAGGGAGGAAGGAGATGCCTGCCTAGCTAGCCAAATCGGTCAAATCAACTCTGGCGATCAATCGGGTGACAGATGTTGCGGCCAGATCTCCCTCACACCCAGGAAAGCTTAGGTTTAAAAATTGCTTCTAAACGTGTGCAGTTATGAGGAAAAATGTCTTTTTAGTGTTTCCAGAACAATATTATCTCTGGGTGTAGCCACAGGAATCCCCAGGACTTCTCTCTGCAGTCAATGAGGTTGCAACACCTTCAACCATCCATCAGCCTCTCAACTGTAGGTGAAGGGTGAGTGAAACCCTCCTCAGAAAAAAGCCTGATACTGCACTGGGTGAGAAATCAATGCAAGCTGCAAGCAGGCAGAATGGAATGCTGAGACTGAGGAAAGGAGCAGCTGCTAGGCCTGCCCCCATGCTAGCTGGCCAGCAGCCCTATGACATTCTGGCCAGAATGCTCTGTATAACCCTCCTCCCTCATCAGTCATCTATTTAGGTTCATTTTTGCTTCTGGCACAAAACACTTTTCTTTGTTCTCAGGTGTTAGTGAGTGTTCAACTTTCATCTTCCTGAACTGCGTCACAAAAGAATCCGACTTTAAAGACAGAAAAGTCCCCAAGGTCATAGCTTCCTAATCTTTTCCTGAGAAATTGTTTCCATGTTGAATGCTGGCTAAATTAGGTGCATTTAAGGATTTCATCTTATTGATTACATTGCTATTACAAAAAATGGTTTGATTTTTAGTTCTTAGTGGACTGGGTAATCCAAAAAAGGATTATTTGGCACATTTTGTAAGAAATAGGATGTGAGATTATGATTTCCACTTATCCTTCATTGAGGTCAATTCCTTTTAATAAAAACTAAAATTCTCATGTTTTAGGTTATTTTTCATTAACTGAGAATACTGATTCCCAGGATAAAATTGAGTTACAATCTTATAGAATCTCAATCTGCCTATTTGTCTAGTGCTTTTGTGAGTCTCAAACAATTTTGAAGGTAGAGCATTCAACACAAACTTCCCAGTACAACTGGTTAGAGAGTTCAACTGGTTAGTCCTCCTAGCAATGACTTCATGCCAAGATTGAACCTGAGGCTTCAGTTTACTCCTCTGCAAAATGGGGATAATAGCAGTACCTAGCTCAAAGAGATGTCTAATTTAAACAAAGGGCTTAGCACACAATATGCAAAAAATTCAATTCACTACTACTAGTGTATCTGAGCCACCTTACCCCACTGGAATTACACAAATCTTGGGTATCCTTCTGTTTCAATACCTTTAACATACTATGCAGATGAACAATTTCAAGGGAACATGACTGCCTTTCTTCCTAGGTGCTAACATTTTAGGCACACCACATACCTGCAGAGTGGGAAACCAGGCTTCAAGGGAATTTCCACTTCTTACCATCTTTCTCCACTTTTCCTGTATCCCCACTCTGTTCCCTGAAACCTTTTAACATCATGCATCCATTTTATGAAATGCTCTCATTTTCCTGTGCCTTACCCACTATATTTACTCCTGAAGACTTCCTCCTGGGACTTAGAGACTTACTGCTCACTCTGCATTTCAATTGCTCACCTTTCTGATACTCATGCAACAAACTATGGTTATGTTTATATGGGATTGCTACATTTTAGAAGGCAATTATTTTCATTCATCATCTCCCCTGGGTCTAGCTAGTGCAGGTAACTGCTACACTGTGTAAGCATTCGTAACTTCACCGTGCAAGTTTTCCTACTGAATGTTCATTAGATACCAATTTAAGGAACAATCCAAAGGCCCTTTTTTGTGATTATTTTAAAGCATGTTTTAGTTATCCTTTAATATTTCAGTGTTAGGCTGGGCTCGGTGGCTCAGCCTGTAATCCCGCGCCTTGGGAGGCTGAGGTGAGTGGATTGCCTGAGCCCGCGGGTTCGAGACCCGCCTGGGCAGGCGAAACCTCATCTCTACAATAAATCAAAAAATCAGCCGGGCGTGGT
>CAUYQG010253564.1:0-11285 GCA_963574415.1 Tarsius wallacei
TGAGTTGGAGTCTCACTCTGTCGCCCAGACTGGAGTGCAGTGGCCGCTCCCGGCCACCGCAGCCTCGACCTGCTGGGCTCCGGCGATCCTTCCGCCTCAGCCTTCCAAGTAGCCGGAATTACAGGCGCGCGCTACCACGCCTGGATAATTTTTTGATTTATTGTAGAGATGAGGTCTCGCTTGCCCAGGCGGGTCTCGAACCTGCGGGCTCAGGCAATCCACTCACCTCAGCCTCCCCACTTTTCTGATTAATTTTACTAGGAGATATTTCTTCTCAATGATCAGTATGTCTCAGGGAACATACCATAAGGGGTAGAAGTGGACTGTTATCTTTTTTGATGTAGACAGCATACTTCTCATAATGTAGCTATATATGAGATTACTCATTTTTGTTGTGGTTGTTATTCTTTTGTTAGCTACATTACACCATCAACTCATATTAAGTTTAGAGACAGCTAAAATCCCTACATCTTCCTTCCATATGATGTTCTTTAGTCATATTACCTCTATCCCAGCTGGATTTTGAAGTTCAAGTCTATGATTTTATATTTTTGAGCATTAAATGTTGTCTGACTTGCTTTGGTCCATGTTTCCAATCTACTGATTCTAATTTTGTTGAACAGCAGAGTTTGGTATCATCAACAATTTCCATCTGCTGGTCTCAGTAACTCAGGGTATAACAGTCACCTGTGGCAGTTACGGGGGTCCACAATGTTTCAAAGAGTTAATTCATTCAATCTCTACTCATTTATTCTCTATCTTTTGGGGCCTTGGGGTGCATGGATGGACAAATACAAGATTGTCAGCTCACAAGTTTCCTGTCTAGACAGGATTGAAGCCAGTCATTGTTATAGAATGTGGTCTACGACAACAGAGGAAAGGTTCTGGGGGCACAGAGGAGACACATTCAATCGTTATGAGATGTCACAGAAGATGGCCAAGTATTTGCTGTTACCCTAATTCTCTCACTCTGCTTTATGGTAACACTGACTTTGGAAGACCACCCTTCCTCCATTTCTATCCAAGACTTTGATTAGAGTAAGCCCACTCTCAGCTTCAAAGAGTATTACCCAATCAGTAAATTCCAAACCCCAAGTTACCCAGACTTGAAGGAATCAGGAGGACAGGATGGCAGATATCATTGGACTTCCTGTGGACACAGATGACTAAAGACCAGGTAGCTTTCCTCTACTCCTTTCTCCTATGCTTTGGCAAGGCCCTGGGATTGTGTGGGGTTCTAAAGAAGGACTGAGGTAGTTTTTCCTGTTGTCCAGTGGAATGGGGACTTGAGTCAGAAATACATAGAGTCATGGACTATAAAGCAAGTTCTAGTTCTTGAACTCCTTAATTCAGAGCTTAAATTTATATTCATCACACACCCAAGGTGAAACACACACACACACACACACACACATACACACACATATTTGTAGAGACAGACTCTCATTATATTGTCCATACTGGTCTCAAACTCTTGGCCTCTAGCAATCTTTCCATCTTGGCCTCCCAAAGTACTAGGATGGTAGTCCTGAGCCACTGTGCCCAGCCCTCAAGGATACTTAAATTTCCTTCTGCCTTTATTCCAACCCACATTTTTTCTTTGCAAATGGTTTCTAAGGCAGGGGGAACAAATCATCACCTTGACACTCCATCTAACTCATACAGTGCTCATCCTCAATCTTTCTCTGTCCTACATAGTAGTGTTTTTAGTAAAGCAACGTTAGACAAAGTTCAATGCCATGATAGAGAGAGGCTGGTCCTACTGCACTCCCCTCCCCATCCAACAATACTGGACACTCACCGAAGGATGGCTTTGGTGACAGACAATCCAAGCTACATTCCAGGTCCATTTTTATGAGTATCAGGTGTCTAAAGAAAGTTATTTAAGTGATTCAAATAGAGATTAAAGGCTTTATTCAACTGATACACATCAGAGAGCACCTAAAGGACAGGTGATCCTAGATTAAAGCAGGGTCAGGATTTGTGGAGGGTAGAGGAAAGCTGAATGCATGAACTTACAGCTTTGGCTTAGGCAGTAGTTTTTAACTTTAATAAAAACTCATAGTTGGAGGTCATTCTTGTCTTTGTGCCTCCTGCTCAAAGTCATTGGTACAATTTCAATACCATCAAAATCGTATTTTCTAAGAACTATTTTTGCAAGCCTTGTGTCTTATTGTCTGGTCAAAGTTCACAATGTGTATGAGATACATAGCAAAAAATAAAGAAAAGGCGACAACGTGTCAAATTCAAAATAAAAATGTACAGTTCAATCTCTAAATTTAGTGTCTAATTTGAGAAAAAAGACTTGCAATTCAGGGCACACACACAGACTGGGTGGTCTTTGATATGTCTGAAAAGCAAAGAGAAGGTTGAGTGTCTTATTAAAAATTTTAAAAAAGGAGTATTGCTTGTAGTCCTGAGAGAAATTTCACTGGTATTAGTAAAGTGCTGGGGAGTTGGCAAGCTCCAATTGGTGGGCGACTGTGGTGGGCAAAATTAGTACTAAAGTTGAAACAAGTTCTCTCAGCTATAGATAAAATTGGTTTTAGGTTACAACAGGAAATTTCAGCTGCCAGACTTGCAGAGAATTACATTTCTAGAGCAATGTTATATACCCTCAGTGCTTTCTCCCCTAACTTCTCAGCTCTGATTCACTTGGGTATAACAAGAATGACTCAATTTGAATGATCAACTTCCACAAAGAGAAGAGAGAAATATGGCCCTCCATCATGTGGACATTAGTTTTATCATACAGAAATCACAGATTGCATCACAAATGAGAGCATTTAGGCAAGAACATTTGGGAAACTGACATATGCCACTCAGATGCAGAGTTCCCTTGCCCCGATTCCTGAAGGTCATCACTGCAGAGCCTTCTATAGTGCCTGATTTCTTCCTGCTCTGCCAGGGAAACATCCCTGTCCCTCTGCTCAGACACAGGATCATGCTTTGTGGTCACCTGAATTGGGGTCTGTGAAAGAAAGCAGAATCTGGGGATCTTAAACTCACTATGCCAGTGGAACTGAGTCTCTCTCTCTCTCTCTCACACACACACACACACACACACACACACACACACACACCCCTGCCTTCCTTTTGAAAGTGCCTGTATATAATTAATATAAGGCCATGGGAATAAAAACTCAAGTCCTGCAAAGTTACAGCTATGGTTAAAAATTAGGAAATCTGTTGTTTCTAAGTTTGCTTTCATTTCAACAGAGAGCAATTGATTATCTCCAAGTCCTAGCCTTTGGGGAGGGAGAAAGCTGTCTGTGGGGTTGATAAAAATATATTTTCTTAAACAATGAGCCTAAGGTCACACAGGCCTCCTTGTAGGCATCCTGAGGTTTGCTGACTGAAGGGTGTGAGTGGCTTTAATTTCCAAAGACCTTCCCCCAACCCTAGCATACCTTCCTACTAAACTTTCTCAATAATGGCTAACTGCTCAAGGGTCAGTAACCAATGATCATGGGACTTGCTTTATAGATAGCCTCTCTATTATAAAATGTAACAAATGATGTTTGAGATATTTTTCAGACTTTACACACTGGTGGACCCATGACACCACCCAGACCCAGGACACATACCAAGGAGCTGACTTGGCTGGTCTGTGACCCCCTCCCAGAAACTGACTCTGTGACAGACAATTTCAACACCCCCATGACTTCATCTCCAACCAATCAGTAGTGCCTATGCCTAACCCCCTACCTACCAAATTATTCCTTAAAAAACTCTAGCCTGATTCTTGGGGAGGCAGATTTGGGAACTATCTCTCATTCTCCTCACTAGGTTGCTTTGTATTTACTAAACTCTCTATTGCAATGCTACTGTCTCAGTACACTGGCTCTTTTCTGTGCAGTGGGCATAAGAACCCTGTCAGGCTATAAAACTTTTGTTCACAAATAGATAGCTGTAATGATAGAAGGCTACTTATCTCCCTACATGCCCGTCTTCACAAATTGCTCACAAGGAAATTCCTTGTGGGCCCCCCAAATTTTCAGAATATATATCTCACTTGTGGACAAGCCCTGAAGCAGTATTCTGTTGGTTGTTCCTCTATCATTCCACATGTTTACTTTATCTTATGTGAAATGTGTTTTTCAGAGCACAAGACAACACATGACTGACTATTCCTTCATCCCCCTTTTCATAAGCAAAATGTAAATTCACCGGCTATTCAAAGCATTCACAAGAAGGTAAGTTTTTGCTTACCCTCCACCCATTTTTTTCCCCTTGTTCCTCTCCTGCCATTTTCAGGACATATTTTCAGGACATCTGACTTAATGGAATTTCCCTTTAAATTCTGAAGCCACAAAAACTCAAGCTGGAAAGAGCAGAGATCACAGAGGCTACTACAACTTGTGTTTCTTTTTCCTGGGCACTTCCTAAACCTTGGCAAAAGAAGCCTCAAGATCATTGAGACACTTGGTCTTTTTTTTTTTTGAGTTGGAGTCTCACCCCGTTGCCCAGGTTGGAGTGCAGTGGCATGCTCACGGCCACTCCAGAGTCAGCCTGCTGGGCTCCGGCTATCCTTCTGCCTTAGCCTTCCAAGTAGCTGGAGCTACAGGCGCACACGCCTGGCTAATTTTTTTGATTTATTGTAGAGACGAGGTCTCACCAAGTTGCCTGGGCTGGTCACTTTTTTTTTTTTTCAGTTTACAGGTCAAAAGGACAATCTCACCTCTGTAAGCCCTAAGATCCTGAGACTTTTTAGTTCTGCTTAGTCCAGACTTTTCCTGCAGTCTTTTTTCAATCTTTTTTATAGTTCAGTTTATTTTCCTAGTGTGTTAGGCCACTGTCCTGGCCTGCTGAGTGAGCTTCACCAGCCCCTCCTGTTACCCAAGCCATCTTCTCCTCCAGCCTCATTGTCTCAGGCTTGTTTGTGGGTCCTTCTGCTGGTCCTTCAAACTCTCAGGTCTCCTTCTTTCAAGCAGGCCCTCCTCCTTGCCTCTCTTCCTGGGCATTCTCCATCAAAGGTGTGGCCTTTCCATCTGGAAAATCCCAGTGGCCCTCTGGCAGATGTCTACATGAGCTTGGTCGGCTGTTTCCACTGATGTTGGAAAGGGAGTCATGGAGATGTACATGTGAGAACCCCAGGCGTGAAACTTGGAATTGCTCCCCTGCCTTAGGACATGGGGGCTTGCCATCTGCTGGAAGAGGACACACTCCCTCCTTTTTCAAAACAGAGATCTGACAACACTCTCTTTGTCTCTAATTTAAGTAGTCATGTCTACTGGGAGAGGAGGACAATTTCTGGATTCTCTCAAGTTAGAATGGTTCATCTGCCCTCGGCTATTTTACAGATGAGGAAATTTAACCCAACCTTCCTAGAGGAGGGGCATGAAGGTAATAATGACTGTGCTATTTCCCTGCTGCATTGTCCCTTCCTCCCTGGCAGAGGTGTGGATAGGGCCCCAGTTTGGACATAGGATGAGTATTTAAAAGGCACCCCTGCTGAGCAGACATATTGCTAAAAGCTACCCTTTTGAACAGTTGAATTTCAAAAAAAGACCTCAGGGTGACAGCCTTAGCAGACAGAGCACAGGTGGGATTTTTATTTACTCGCTGGGGAGCCCCTTTGTGTCCGGCACAAACTGCAGAATGCTATGTGGTAACCCTGTGAAAGACACCAACTGAAGTTCAGCTTGCTCCTCCTCCATGCTCCAAAAGTCCTCCATCCATCTCATCATGACAATGCTCTGATTGGATATCAACACTAATTGACACAAATAATAGGCCACGGAGTATGGCATGGATAAAGTATTTAATATTTCATTAGGATGAGTTTCATGTCAATCAGTTCAGATCATTCTAACCTCATTAAAACACATTTTCAGTACACTTAACTTACTGGCAGTTTGGGAATGCCCCAAATCTCCTGCCTTCCATCCTTTATTTTAAGTATTCCGATCTCTTAAGAAACTCCCTCTTCTGACCCAGCACAGTTCTGGCGGCCATGGGCTCTGACTTCCTGTCCCATTTTTTCTCCTTCGTTTCTTCTATCTGCTGTCCTGATACTGCAAAGAATTTTCCATCGCTTGGGCAGTTTTCAAAAACCCCGTCAATTAAGTCTCCTTTGTCCCAGTTTTCTCAAGACTTTGATACTCCTGGAAATCTCTCTTTAGGGGAGCTCAAGCATTCAAAGAAAGAAACCATTTGTTTTCATCACCTTCAACTGTCAGAAGAAAGCAGTGAGGGCCTTAGTTTTAGTCACGGCTGTGTCTCCAGTACCCATAGTGGTCCCTGGGTGAGATGGGGGCCATCAAACGATTTCAAGAGATTAGAGGCATGGTCTGAAACATTTCAAAGGTTCGATCTGGTGGCAAGGGTAGAAGCAGGCAGAGCCTGTAGGTATAGAGGCTGTCCCAAAAATCCAGACAAGATTTTTTCTTTTTTGAGTTGGAGTCTCACTCTGTTGCCCAGCCTGGAGTGCAGTGGCATGCTCCTGGCCACCACAGCCTCGACCTGCTGGGCTCCGGCGATCCTTCCACCTCAGCCTTCCTAGTAGCTGGAACTACAGGCACGCGCTACCATGCCCGGCTAATTTTTGATTTATTGTAGAGCTGAGGTCTTGCCAAGTTGCCCAGGCAGGTCTCGAGCCCACAGGCTCAGGCAATCCACTCACCTGGGATTACAGGCTGAGTCACCGAGCCCTGCTGGACAAGATTTTTTAATGCTGGCTTGGACAAGCCATGAGAATGGTAAGAGAGGATCAGACACATGGTGAAAGTAGATACAATGGGTTTCACTGACTGATTCAATGTGAGATGTGAGGAACAGAGAGGATTTTGGTTTGAGCAGGTGTAAGGTTGAAGTGTCCATTTACTATAGTGAGATGAAGAGATGAGGATTTACGTTAGGGTGCCCATCAGACATCTATGGGCAGATACCTGGTAGGAAGCTGGAGATGAGGGTCCAGCTAGGTTGAGATATAAGTACGGTCATCAGCAGATAGAGGGGGTCTAAAGCCCTAACCCAGTGACATTGCCAAGGGGGTGAGGGTGAATATAGAAGCCCAGGGTTGAATCTTATTAACCACAAAGTAGTCTGAGCATCCAAAGAATGATGGCAGATATCATTGAAACATGTCAAATATACAATAATCCGTGTGTTTATGATACTCCCAAACTCACAAGCTCATTGTCGGTCCCCTCTACCTTCTAATGTTTAGGTATTCCTCATTGTTCCTCATCCAGAAAGAACATCACTTCTTGTTGTCCAGTGCAAGTATGGTTTTATTAGTTTTTCTGTCATTTCTAAGAATTGGGCTGGTGAGGGAAGTTGAGTATGTGCTTAGTCCACCTTGTTGATCTTACAATTCTGAATGTTGCTAAATGAATAAAGAGATGAAGCTGACTATCATAGAAGAAGAGGGTTTTCTTAAATTAGAGCTCTCTGAAATAATGCCATAAATGTCCTTTCCCTGACTCTCTCACTCACTCATTTGTTAGCAAAAACTTGCTGGTTACCTGCCATGTGCAGCAATTATGCCAGGGACTAAGAATGAAAAGGGGAATGCACATGGATGAGGTCTTAGAATTTCATGAGAGCACATTCTAAAGGGAGAGGTAGATTCAGGATTACATCATTGCATGGGGATAATTGAAAGATGTAGAGAAAGCATCAGAATCTCCCTGGGAACTCAGAGAAGGCTTCCAGGAAGGGGTGACACATTTGAATGAATTTTAAAGCATGTTTGGATGTATCTATATAAAGGTAGGAAAGGAGAAAGGCATGGGTATTTTAGACAGAAGGAGCAGCACATGCTAACGCTAGAGGGACATGAAACAACCTGACTGTTTTGGTGCCTAAAGGCTGATTTGATATAATTAGAGCCAAGAACGCTTATGAAAAATGGAAGGAGGTGAGGCAGGGAAGTCTAGACCACAGATGAATTTTGAAGTCAGCTCAAAGAGTTCCCGAGGAAACAAGAGGGCATTGAAGGTTTGCAGGCAGGAGTGTGACATGATGAGCTTTAGAAAAGTTACTCTAGATGCAAAGAGATGAGGCATGAGATGGAAGTCAAGGAGATTTTGGAAGCAGTGACAGCTAACCATATATGAGGAAATGAAGACCTGAACCGAGGCAGTGACAATGGGATTGGACAGAACGAGACAGATGAGAGGTACCTAGCAGGCAAAGTCTACAAAACTCAGTGACTGTTGAATGTGCAGAGTAAATAAAACTGAGGGATTGAAAACATTTCTGGATTCTTATTATGATTGACTGGATTGGGTGATGTCATTTCCTGAGTGGAACACAAGAGACAGAATAAGCTTGGGGCAGAAGATAGTTGTAGTGAGTTGAGTAGTGTCCCCACAAAACTCACATCTACCAGGAACCTCTGAATGTAAAATTTTCAGAAATAGGGTTTTTTCTGCAGATGTCATTAGTTAAGGATCTTGAGATTAAATCATCCAGGATTTAAGGTAGGCCCTAATTCCAATGACCGATGTCTTCAAAAGAAGAGGAGAGGCCACAGAGACACAAAGATGAGGGAAAGACGTTCATGTGAAGACTGAGGCAGAGACTGGCTTTCCACAGGCTGAGGAATGCTTGGAGCCACCACATGCTGGAAGAAGCAAGGAAGGAATCTTCCCCAGAGCCTTCAGAGGTAGCATGGCCCCATCAACACCTTGATTTTGGTTGTAACCTCCAGAACTCTGAGAGAATAAACTTCTGTTTTTAAGGCATTAAGTTTGTGGAAATTTGTTACGGAAGCCCTAGGAAACTGACACAATGGTGAATTGAGCTTTGGACATCTTGTTCTTGGGTATATTACTTATCTCTTGCCATAAAATAGAATTCTGAAACATACTGGTTTAAAGCAAAAAGCATTTATTGTCTCATATTTTCTGTGAATCAGAAATCTGGGAAATTTTTAGTTGGGTGATTCTGTCTAGAGTTAAGACTCATGCGACTGCAGTCAAGATATTTGCCAAAGAGGCAGTGTTCTGAGAGTTTAACTGGAACTTGTTGGGGGTGGGGGTCCGCTTTCCATTCTCAAGATGGTTCATTCACATGACTGTTGGTGAGGGACTCAGTTCTTTAGCTTGTGGGTCTCTCCACAGGGCTGCTCACAGCACTGGTAGCTGGATGCCCCAGAATAAGTGAAGTGTGGGGGGTGGGGTGGGGGGGAGGGAGAGACAGAGAGAGAGAGGGAAATAGAGAGACAGAGAGAGACAGAGAGAGAGAAAGAGACAGAGAGAGAGAGAGAGACAGAAAGAGACAAAGAGACAGACAGACAGAGAGAGAGAGAGAGAGACCAAGACACAATGCCTTTTAATGACCTACTTTTAGAGGTTACACAATGTCACTTCTGCTTTATTCTATTCATTGGAAGTGAGCCACTAGATTCAACCTGCACTAAAGAGGAGGGTAATTAAACTCCACCTCTTAAAGGAATGAGTTTCAAAGAATTTATGGACTTACTTTCAAAGCTATCATACTGCTTTGCAATCATGTTTAAAATGCATTGCCAATGAAATTTATCAGCCGTTGCCCCCAGAATCTTACTAAGATATAAGCCTAATCATATTATCCTCTGCTGAAACCCTTTCAGTGGTTTTCTTTTACCAATGGAAGAAAGTCCTGTAAGTTCTTCATGCTCTGCCCTTGTGTAATCTCCATCTATATTTCCTGCCTCTCATTTACCAGGCAATCTGTTCTTCAGCCACAGTAAACTTCATAGTTCTCTGAGTGTGCCATCCTTTACACAGATCAGGCAGAGCTCTTCCTGATCAATCCTGCCCACTCCTGGCTCACACAGAGGTCGGAGGAAGACCCAGCACAGTCATCTGGAGCTGCATCTCCCTTGTGGAACTCTCAGGTTTTAGAAGTTTAAAAAAGCATTTAAAAGGCTTAATTTTTAGTCCTAAATAGATCTACTTAGCCCATAATTCAGAAGTCATTTTTAAAGAAAAATGAAAGTGACATGGCTGTGGTTGTTGTTGTTCTTCCTCCTGCTTATTTGTCTGGATAGTATCTGGTCTGATTTGCGGTATCTGTGGGAGTTCTTTGCAGAGACACACAAGGGATCTTTGACCTTCTGGGCTTAAGGAGCTGCCCATGCATCTGGGCTACAGACATGACTTTGTGATACAGGTGAGGAAATGAGAGGTTTAAAGGACAGGAGGCTGCAGTCAAGAAGTTTAAGTCTTTGGAGTTACAGGTCATGCCAAGTTCCAATATGTGGCCATAATGTTGTTTCTGAAGCATTAGGTTGAATCATATGAAGTAACTGGTTTGTGGGTAAAAAACAATTATAATATCGTTAATTAGTCAGGTTAGCAGGAACTCTCAAAAGTATGATTCACTAACTTTGGCACAGACACCAGGGATATGTTTTGCTGCTATTTAAAAGTAATTATTTTTAATATGTTTGTTAAGAAAATGGTTTTTAAACTTTATTTCTGCCTTTTAATTTAGGAGTGATAGTTCCTATATTTCAATGTTATATAGTTGTTATAATAATTGCTATAATTATTACATTGGTATATTAAATAAGCATGGGTGAAGGTCACAAAGGTTGAGTTTTGGAACTTGGTTTCAGGTCAAAAAGCCTTGCTTACATATACGTATTCTCTGTCCTTCTAACAAAAGGACTAGCTAGTTTTCTTTTTTCACTTTTTCATGTTCACCTCACTTGACTGCTAATTTGCTCTTGGAAAGCTGGCTATCATGTTGGAAAAAGTAGATCTGGTTCTGCCTTGGTCATTGGAAAACTTATTTTGAGCTTTCTTCATCACAGATGGGTCAAAAACCATGATCTTGCATATGTCAATTACTCCACACCATTGAAATCTAAGAAGCTATCACTCCTAAGACAGAAAGACAGAAATAAAATTAAAAAACCATTTTCTTAACAGACATATTAAAAATAATTACTTTTAGCTGGATTCGGTGGCTCAGCCTGTAATCCCGCGCCTTGGGAGGCTGAGGTTAGTGGATTGCCTGAGCCCGTGGGTTCGAGACCCGCGTGGGCAGGCGAAACCTCATCTCTACAATAAATCAAAAAAATTAGCCAGGCGTGGTAGCGCACGCCTGTAGTTCTGGCTACTCGCAAGGCTGTGGTGGATGGATCACGGGAGCCCAGCTGGTCGTGGCTGGGGTGGCCGGAAGCGGCCACTGCCCTCCATTCTGGGCGACGGTGTGAGACAAAAACTAAAAAAAAAAAAAAAAAAAGAAATATAAACAATCACAAATAGCCAAAACAATTCTTAGCAAAAGAAACAAAGTGGGTAGTATTATACCTCCAGACTTTAAACTTCACTATAAGGCTACAA